>CAUYQV010046379.1:0-62277 GCA_963574575.1 Galagoides demidoff
TTTAATAGCTACATTAATTGTTCATGGGAAAATACCTCTTATAAAGCAAATTTAAGTATCTGTGAAAAATTCATATTAGTTTCTCCATTTTCTGCATAGTGAAATGTTTAATTTATATCTGTGACCAAATTAATGAATGAATCTTTACTAATTTACTATGAAGTTTGTTGTGACTGTTCAATCTACATATAAATCGAAAGAGGTCATAAATAGAGTCAATGCTATTGAGTGGATTTTGCAAATAATCTCAAGTTGGAAAAATTGCATTGAGGAGAATTCAAAGAATGACAATTTCCCCAATGCCAGTACCTACTGCATAATAATTTCCTAACCTCTTGCATTGCCACTCATCTGTTTTCATTTTTATTTTTCTGCATTATATAGATATAGATATAATTATGGAAAAGTTGGGGATATGATAAAAGGGTGAGGGCATTTCCTCCTAAAGTCATTTTGGGTCATTATTGAACAGATCCCATCCAGGATTATTTGATTTTCTAGGGAATGTTACTTAGGTTCCTTAGATTTACAATAACTACTAATCATGGCCTAGCTTCTTAATTTAAAAATTTGTCCAGTACATTTGCAAATGAGTTCTGTCTGATAAAGAATATTACCCTAAAGATTACAGCTTTCTTGCCCTATTAGGACACTAATGAATTTGGGACATTATTCCCTACCCACACGCCCACCAAAATGCATATGTTGAAGTTGTAACCCCCATTTCCTCAGAACTCACTTGGGGATTCTATGGGCAGGTTAGAGTGCGGTGGCATCATCACATTATAGCACACTACAAATTCAAACTCCTGGACGCCAGTGATCCTCCTGCCTCAGCCTCCCCAAGTAGCTGGGACTACATGCCTACACCATCACACCTAGCTAATTTTTCTATTTTTAGTATAGATGAGGTCTTGCTCTTTCTCAGGCTGGTCATGAACTCCCGAGCTCAAGTGATCCTCCAGATGAGGCCTTGAAAGAGGCAATTAAGTTAAAACCGGGCATTAGAGCAGTCTATAATCAAATGTGACTGGTGTCCTTATCAGAAGAAACTTGGACACAGATTCATACACATTAAGACATAAAAAGATGGCCATCTACCAGCCAAAGAGAGATGCCTCAGAAGGAACCAATTCCACCACACTTGGTCCCAGACTTCCAGCCTCCAAAACTGTGAGAAAATACATTTCTGTTATTAAATCATTCAGTCTGTGATACTCTCTTGTGGCACCTCGAGCAAACCAAAACTCTTAGGCAAATCATGTCAGACTGTCTTTCCTGACTGACTAAATACATTCTTGAATTCTACATGGACAGGGCTTTAACGTCCTGCAGAATCTCTCAAGTATGTGGTAAATGAAGCTTCTAGATGCACAAGAAAGCCATGTTTTCAACCTCTTGAACATTTCACTTTGGCATAAATTAAAAATACAGCCGTTCTTTGACGTTTATTCCATCTGAGTGCTATTTTCTAATGTCCTATTGCTAGTTCTTTTGATATTTGGAATATCAATCTATATGTTGTGAGCCAATCTTCTCATCAGCTTTGATTTTGTGTTTTCTTCAGTTTTTAGCATCCCCCAGGGATTTCAGTGAGAACACCCTAGGCTGGGTCATCTCCCAGCTTATTCAGATAATTTTCCTTCCTTCCTGGTGTTATCTTAGGTCAAAGGGAGCTAAGAGATTTTGGCCACAGAAACCCTGAAATGCTTTTTAGATTAAAGCGTCCAGGCAGATGAAATGGGGGTATTTCCAAGCTTAAGAAAGCTTTCAGGCTCAGCATCTGTGGCTCAAGTGGCTAAGGCACCAGCCACATACACCTGAGCTGGAGGGTTTGAATCCAGCCCGGGCCCGCCAAACAACAATGACGGCTGCAACCAAAAAATAGCCAGGCGTTGTGGTGGACACCTGTAGTCCCAGCTACTTGGGAGGTGGAGGCAGGAGACTCACTTGGAGTTGGAGGTTGCTGTGAGCTGTGATGCCATTGCACTCACCCAGGGCAATAGCTTGAGGCTCTGTCTCAAAAAAAAAAAAAAAAAAGAAAGAAAGAAAGAAAGCTTTCAGAGGAAAGTTGATCTGGCACATCACTGGGGTCTCTCAGTGGGGGAGAATGACACTGGATACTCTACTAGCTTCATTCCATGATGTTAGCTGACATAAAAATCTAATATAACCCTTTTGCAATTCATCTGGGACCCAATCTTTAATCCCATTCATCAGAATCTGACACTTCATTCACAGTAAGAACCTCCTCTGTTTATGTTACTAAAATAGCTATTTCCCACCCCCGGGGAGATTAAATTTCTTCCATTTCCCAAAGATAGAGAATAGGCCCTCTTTTCACATGGAGACGGGAGGTAGTTGTTTTTATTTAGAAAAATGTCAGGTAATTTTCAGGAAGAAAATCATGTCTCTGCTCATTCAAGTCTCTAGGAGATGATAAGAAAGCACTCAGCACAGTGCAGAAAATGGCATCAGGGTATTTGGATAATTAATAGCTACTTCACAAAATAGAAGTTTAGGGACCCCAGCCTCCCGTGAATAGCTATGGGAACAGAGGCAAAGAAATTATTGCACTTACTTTCTTTAATACCCCCAAAAAATCAGGAGTAGATACTCTGAATGCCCATGTTTAGAAGGTGTTGTCTATTGCCCAAGGGCCAAGGCAGCCTGCTCAATGCATTGCTGAGCTTGTTGCTTGAGATTTGAAGAATGAACAATGCCATGGGCTCTGAGCACCTGTTCATGCCAGGCACTGCCGGGCAGAATCTCACCTCACCAGGTGAAGAGAAGATAACTCTCCTACCCCCTTGATAAGTGAGAAAATTAATTTCAGCTCATAAAGCTAAGAACTCCATTCATAATCACTTAGTGGTCAAATTGGGTACATAGTTCAAAACTGACTCCCAAAGTTCATGTCACCCAGACACCTGTAAGTCTAACATGGATCATCAAAGGTATTATGTATGGCCTGGAATCCATGAGCATTTTTCCTCACTGTTAATTTTATTTTATAGGCAATATTGCAACAATGATTACCTAGCATATTTTTTAAAAATCATACTCAACAAAAACCTAGTCATTGAAATATGATGGATAACTAATATTATCCCTACCTTATTACCTTACAGCCTATTTCTTCTTTCTGTTTGTCAGTGATTTGATTTTTTTTCATGTGCCCTACACTGGTATTTCTTGCAGTTATTTTGCTATGTGACCCTGACCATGTGCCTGAAACTTACTTTTGTACAAACTTGATGTTAGCATTACACAAGTGTTTGTCTGATATCTTTGAAAGGAATGAACCCATGCTAAGAATGCATTAATTAACCAATATTTAGTGAGTTCCTAAAAACATATCAGGCACTAAAAATAAGTCCTAATAAGGTTCTAAGGATACAGAAATGAATACAACACAGTCCTCAACCTTAATATGCTTCAGATCTGGTGAGGAAAAAGAAGTAAACAATTGAAATACAGCTCATAGCAACTAGTTAATTTGGAGCAGCTTGCTGAAGGCAACTTAAAAAGTTGCATGAAATATTTTTCCAGATAACTTACGAATATCCATGAGTTGAGCAGCACCTGTGGCTCAGTGGGTAGGGTGCTGGCCCCATATACCAAGGGTGGAGGGATTGAACCTGGCCCTGGCCAAACTGCAACAAAAAATAGTGAGGCGTTGTGGCAGGTACCTGTAGTCCCAGCTACTCAGGAGGCTGAGGCAAGAGAATCGCCTAAGCCTAGGAGTTGGAGGTTGCTATGAGCTGTGCTGCTACAGCACTCTACCAAGGGCGATAAAGTGAAACTCTGTCTCTTAAAAAAAAAAAAAGGAAGAAAAAGAATATCCGGGAGTTAATATGACAGTGAAATGTCAATAGGCCAATGTCCAGGAGAATGGATGCCCTGGTCCATTTGTGCTGCTATAACAAAATACTTAAGACTGAAGTAATTTATAAAGAATTAACATTTATTTTCTCACAGTTCTAGAGGCTGAGAAGTCCAAGACCACAGCAGGTTTGGTTGTCTATTGAAAGCTGCTCTCTGCTTCTATGGTGGCATGTTACTGTTTCATCCTCTGGGGGAAGGGGTGTGCCTTCCATGGCAGAAGGCAGCAGGACTTCATGACAGAAACCTACATGAAGGCTCTTTTATAAGGCCCCTGATTTCATTCATAAGGGAGGGGTCCTCATGGCTTACGCACTTCTTAAAGGCCTTACCTCTTTTTTTTTTAATTGTTGGGAATTCATTGAGGGTACAAGAAACCAAACTACATTGATTGCATTTGTTAGGTCCAGAACCTCTTACAATGGTGTCTTGCCTCTAAAAGGTGTGGCACACACCAAGACCCCACCCCCTCACTCCTTCCCTCTCTCAGCTCTTCCTTACCTCTTAATATCATCACATTGGCAACACCTGAATTTTGGAGAGGACACATTTGGATCATAGCATTCTCTCAAAATTCTTGTCCTTCTCCTATACAGAATACAGTTATGAATCAATGAACAGGAGGGATATGCTCTGAGAAATGCATTGTGAGGCAACTTTGTCATTGTGCACACCTAGGCTATATGGTGACCTATTGCTCCTGGGCTACAGATCTATGCAGCATGCCACTGTACTGAATCCTGGGGGCAATGGTAACACAATGGTAAGTATTTGTGTATCTAAAAATGCGTAAACATAGAAGTACATAAAAATACAAAATAAAATATAAAACTGATACACCTGCATAGGACACTTACCATAAATGGAGCTTGTAGGACTGGAAGTTGCTCTGGGTGAGTCAGTGAGAGAGTGGGGAGTGAATGAAAGGACATTCTGTACACTACTATAGACCTTATAAACATAATGCATTTAGGCTATACTAAATTTATTAAATTAAATTTTTTTTCTATAATTAACTTTAGCTTACCAGTTTTTACTTTATAAACTTAAAAATTTTTTTTTTCATTTTGACTCTTATATAGTAACAGTGAGCTTAAAACATACCTTGTACTGCTGTATAAAAATATTTTCTTTCTTTATATTCCTATTCTATAACTTCTTCTATTTAAACAAAAATTTTAGGCCTAACCTGGTGTTCACCCCTATAATTCTAGCATTCTGGGAGGCTGAGGCAGGAGGATCATTTGTGGCTGGGAGTTTGAAACCAGCCTGAGCAAGAGCAAGTCCCCATCTCCACTAAAAATAGAAGAAAAAAAAATAGCCAGGCCTTGTGATGGGTGCATGAAGTTCCAGTTACACAGGAGGCTGAGGCAGAAGGATCACTTGAGTTCAGGAGTTGGAGGTTGCAGTGAACAATGATCATTATACTATATACTAGCAGAGGCAACAGAGTAGGACTCTGTCTCAAAAACAAAAAATTACTTTTGCTTTTTAAACTGTTTTGTTAAAAACTGAGACACAAACACACACATTAGCCTAGGCTAGTATTTTTCTACCTTTTTTTATTTTATTTCACTGCACATTTAAATCTATAGTTACACATCCATGGCCCACTTAAATTATGTTGATCAAAAAAAGAAGAATTAAAAAAAAGAATGTACTTACTATAGTTTGAACTTCTTTTAAAAATAATTTAATTAATCTTTAAAAATTTTTGCAACACACCTAAAGTCCTCTCACGGCGTGGCACGCAAGTTGAAAATCACCAGCTGAGGCCTACACAGGGTCAGAATCATCAATCTCACTTCCAGAATCATCAATTTTCCACATCCTGTCCCATGGGGAGGTCTTAAGGGGCAATAATAGGCATGGAGCTGCCATTCCCTATGATAACAATGCCTCCTTCTGGATACCTCCTAAAGGACCTGCCTGAGCCTGTTTTACAGTTAACTTTTTTTTTTTTTAATGAGTAGAAAGAGTGAACTCTAAAATAATGATAAAAAGTATAGCATCATAAATACATAAGCCAGTAACATAGTCACCTATTATCAAGCATTATGTACTGTACACAATTGTATGTGTTGTACTTTTATATGACTGCCAGCAGAATAGAAGTGTTTATACCAGTGTCACCACATGATTAATACATTGTGCTATGGTGGCTTTACAGTGGCTACAATATCGCTAGGCAATACAAATTTTCCAGCTTCATTATAATCTTATGTGCGGGCTCTTTATTGATTGAAATGTTGATAAGCAATGCATGAGTGTACATTCATTCCCTCCCAGTAGCACCAAAAGTCTTAAATGTGTTTCAGCATCAAAGCAAAAGTCTAAAGTCCACAGTCTCATCCAATCTAAATCAGAAATAAGTGAGGCTCAAAGCATAATTCATCCTGAGACAAAAGTAGGCCTGTGAAATTAGACAAGTTATGTGCTTCCGAAATATAATGGTGGGCATTAGATATTTCCATTCAAAAAGGGAGAAATGTATCATCCAAAAGACCACCAAGGGGGATCAACAGTAGGAAAGAAAGCTTTATGGATGACACCAGTTTGCAAACTGGGAAGAGATAGTTTCTTGAATGGATCATAGGTGTTCTCTCCTGGACAAGGGAAGGGACAGATTGGGCTTTTATGCCTCACAGGGTCTGTATTACACAGTGGAGTCATGTATACTCAGGAGATTTGGGGGAGAATCTGTACACATTTATCAGGGGAGCCAATCACATGCACAAGAAAACCTGGATGTAACATACATCCCCAATATACATTGAGGTGGTGGGGTTAGTTTTAAAATGAGGTGGAATTTGTCTCTACATCAAAAGGTGAATTACAGAATACAAAGACATTTGTTTTGTGCACAGCCTTTGTAAGTTGGCTGAAACTGGCTTAAGATCTGCAGTTGCTTATTAGAAGATGTTTAAGGCCGGGTGCGGTGGCTCATGCCTATAACTCTAGCAGACTGGGAGGCCAAGGCAGGTGGATTGCCTGAGCACAGGAGTTCAAGGCCAGCCTGAGGAAAGCAACACCCTATCTGTAAAAATAGCCAGGCATTATAGGGGCACCTGTTATCCCAGTTACTTGGGAGACTGAGGCAAGAGGATCTCTTGAGCCCAAGAATTTAAAGTTGCTATGAGCTATGATACCACAGGACTCTACCAAGGGTGACAAAGTGAGACTCTCAAAAATAAAAAAAATAGAAGATGTTTGCAAGGCTAGTCCTTTGAACAATCAGAGTTGTAGTGGTCTGGGTTATAAATCAGAGTTCAGAAGAGTCTAATAGCTCCTATTGTTAGGGAGTTTAGGAAGAGTAAACTTGCCAAAGTTCTCATAGCTATAGGAATTCAGAAATTTGCCATGCCAACTGGGCCCTGAATCCTCAACCCACAGATAACTTTTGTTTCCTTAAACCTTAGGGTCCATCTTAGTTGTTAAGGGGTGTCTCAGATCACAAATGGGAGAGCAGAAAAGAATAATAGGTCATAAGCAAGTTGCAAAACCCAATAATGAAAACAACATTACATCTGGAGGCCTCAGAGTAATTTTTCCTGACTTCATGTCCTGCCTACAGGACACATCAGGGCAGGAGTTGGGTATTCAAGGCTCTAAGGAACCCCCACCCCGTGGCTTTGCTGGGTGTAGCCCACATTGCTGTTCTCAGTGGTTAGAGTCAGGTACCCATGGCTCTCCCAGGCTAGTGTTGCAGTATAAGTCTGGGGTCTTGGAGTTAGCCCTGCTCCACTAAGCACTGTCCTAGTGGGGGTTCTCTATGGCAGCTCCATCCCTTTGACAATTCTCTGTCTGGACCCATGGCTGTCCAATACTACTTTTAAAATCTAAGTAGAGAGGTTGGGTGTGGTGGCTCATACCTATAATCCTAACCCTGGGAGGCTGAGGCAGGAGGATCACTTGAGATCAGGAGTTTGAGGCCAGCCTGAACCAGGTGATACCCTGTCTCTAATAAAAAGAGAAAAAGTAGCTGAGCATGGCAGCACTTGCCTGTAGTCCCAGCTCCTCAGTAGACTGAGGCAGAAGGATCACTTGAGCTCAGGAGTTGGAGGTTGCTGTGAGCTAGGCTGAGGCCATGGCACTGTAGCCTGGGTCAGAGCAAGATTCTGTCTTTAAAACAAAAATTAAGTGGGGCATCACCTGTGGCTCAAGGAGTAGGGTGCTGGCCACATACACCAGAGGTGGCGGGTTCATACCCGTCCCTGGTCCCAGCCAAAAAATGAATTAAGTGGAGGAAGCCAGACCTCTATAGATTGGAGTTAGCAACATATGGATATCACAAAAAGTTGCAGCTAAGGCTTCTGGAGCAGTAACCCATACCATGTCTGAGCTCCCTTAAACCACAGCTTGGGAAGCCAAGGACTATTGTGCCAGGAAGTGGGGAGCAGAGTCTGAAGTTGCCTTAGTCATAGGCAGGGTCTCTTGTACAGGGGCTCTTAAGCACCTTGAACTCCTACCTTGAAACCATTTGGCTCTCAAGGCCCTGGCTCTCCAGGCCTGTGAAGAGAGAGGGAGCCTTGAAGCTCTCCAGAATGCCTTCCAGGTCATTCTCCCATAATCTTAATAAGTAACCTTTGGCTTCTTTCCATCCATACTAATCTTCTTATCAAACAATTGCTTGGCCACACCTTTGGTTTTCTTTGCTAAATATGCTTTTTTTTTCTTTACAGACCAGGCTGAGAATTTTCCAAATCTTACTTCTTGCTTCCCTTTGAATTACAAATTCTGTCTGCAATCAATTCTCTCCTCTCATATTTTTACTGCAAGCAGTTAAGAGAAGCCATCCAGTCCCTACAACATTTGTGCTACTTAGAGACGTCTTCTGCCAAGTATCCTAGCATACTGTTCTTAAGCTTCGCCTTTCACAAAGTCCTAGGGCATGGACACGAGTCCTACAAGTTCTTTGTCACTTTCTAACAAGACAGTCTTCCCTCCAGTTTCCAATACCTCGTTCCTCCTTTCCATCTGAAACCACATTGAGATATCCTTCACTGGCCACATTTCTACCAAACACTCTGATCATGACCAAATAAGCGACCTCTGGAGGACTGAGGCTTCCCCTGAAACTCGCCTCTGCTTCTGAGCCCTCATCAGCATTGCCTTTCATGCCTCGTTTACAGCAATCTAGGCTTTTTCTGGCATTCACTTCAAAACTGTTCCAGCCAGTACCCATTACCAGTTCCGAAGCCACTTCTACATTTTTAGGTATTTGTTATAGCAACCTCTCACTTCTCTGGTACCAATTTCTGTCTTAGTTTTTTGTTTTTTGGGTTTTTTTTTTTTTTTGTGCTGCTATAACAGAATATCACATCACAGACTGGGTATTTTATAAAGAAAGGAAATTTACTTTCTCACAGTTCTGGAGACTGGGTCTGATCCCATTCAGGAGGCTCCATCAACATCACCTTGTCAACTCCCAAAGGTCCTACCTTTAAATACCGTCACATTGGGAATTAGTTTCAACCTATGAATTTTGGTCAGGATACAAAGGTTCAGCCTATCCCAGCAATATTACAAACAGTATCCTTATGAAAAGGATACTATTATCTTGACCAAGTTGGGTTTATTCCAGGAATCACAATCAACACAATCTACTACATTAACCAGTCTAAAAGATATAAACATCCTGTGCTTTTCTCAATAAATGCAGAAAATTTGTTTAATAAAATATACATTATCAGTTCACAAAAAAACCCAAAAAGAATGCTAGTAAAGTAAGTAAAGAAACTTCTGTAATTTGATAAATGTTACCCACTTAAAAACTACATCAAATATTAATATTTTTAATTGATTCAACAGTTTAAATGTTTATCCCCTTCAAAACTTATGTAAAAACTTAATCCTCAATTTGGCAGTTTAGTTTTGGGGGGGTTAGGTTTTAGTTTTTTTTTTTTTTAAACAGAGTCTCACTCTGCTGACCAGGGTAGAGTGCTGTGGCTTCAGCCTTGTTCACAGCAATCTCAAACTCCTGGGCTTGAGCAATCCTCCTGTATCAGCTTCCCGAATAGCTGGGTCTCTAGGTGCTTACCACAATGCCTTGCTAATTTTTTCTATTTTTAGCGGTGATGGGGTCTCACTCTTGCTTAGTCTGGTTTCAACTCCTGAGCTCCTGGGATCCTCCTGCCTCAGCCTCGTACTAGGATCATAGGTATGGCCACACCCAGCCCCAATCTGACAGTATTGAGAGATGGGGCTTTTCAGAAGTAATTGTGCTATTAGGGCTCTCCTCTCATGAATGGATTAGTCCACTTACAGATTAATGCATTATCAAAGGGTGTGGCATTAGTGGCTTGGTAAGAGGAGAGAGACCCAAGCTAGCCCTCTCAGCACCCTTGCCACTTGATGTCCTGTGCCACTTTGGGACTCTGCAGAGACTCCCCACCAGCAGGACGTCTCAGACTCCATAACTATAAGAAATAAGTTCCTTTTCTGTTAAATTAGTGAGTTTCGTGTATTCTGTTACAAGCAACAGAAAAGGAACTAAGACAATTGACTAAAAACTCCCTTTGGGGATCAGAACAAGACAAGGATGCTTGTGATTACCTCTTTTATTCAATATTGTACTGAGATAACAGTGACTTAAGGCAAATAATAAAACATGTAAAGGCAGTAAAAGAAGGAACAAAAACTGTCATTAACTTTGTTTTAGTTCATTTTGTGCCTCAATAACAACCTACTACAGACTGGGTCACTTATACAGAACAGAACCTGATTTCTCACAGTTCTGGAGGCCAGGAGACCAAGATCAGGGTGCAGGCTTTGGTGTGGGCCTTCTTCCTGCCTCCTGGTGTGACAGAAGGTGAAGGGCAAGAGAGAGTGAGCCCACTCCCACAAGCCCTTTGTATAACAGCATTAAACAATTTATGCAGAGAGCCCTTGTGACATAAGTATCTCCTTGAAGTCTCCACTTTTCAGCACTATTGCATTGGGATCAAGTTTCCAGCACATTAATTTTGAGGGACACATTTGTACCATGGCAATCTTCAATTGATATAATTTTGTTATAGAAAAACATCAAAATAATCTATAAAGGAAATCCCAGAGTTAACAGTCAAGTTTAGCAGCATTACAAGATAAAAAGTTAATATACAACATATGACCCAACAATTCCACTCCCAGGTATATAATCAAAAGAAATGAAAAGACCTGACCACACAAAAATTTGTTCATAGCAGCATTATTCATAATAGCATGAAGCTAGAACCAATATAAATGTTCATCACTTGATGAAGGGATTAATACAATATGGCAAGCTTGGTGCCTGTAACTCAAGCAGCTAAGGTGCCAGCCACATACACCAGAGCTGGCGGGTTCAAATCCAGCCCAGTCTTGCCAAACAACAATAACAACTACAACCAAAAAATGGCCAGGTGTAGTGGCGGGTGTCTGTGGTCCCAGCTACTTGGGAGGCTGAGGCAAAAGAATCACTTAAGCCCAGGAGTTAGAGGTGGCTGTGAGCTGTGATGCCACAGCACTCTACCCAGGGTGACAGCTTAAGGCTCTGTCTCAAAAATAAAATAAAATAAAATAAAATATGGCATAACTATATGATGTAATATAGTCAAACCTCAGTAGCTATAGTGGATTTGTTCTAGGACTTTCAAAGAATACCAAAAATCCATGAATACTCAAGTTCCTGATATAAAATGGTATATATTTGTATATAATCTATGCACATCCTTCCATGTGCTTTAAATCATCTCTAAATTACTTACAATACCTAATACAAACACTATGTAACTAGTTATTATACTGTACTGTTTAGAGACTAGTGAAAAGAAAAAAGTTTGTACGTGTTCAATACAGATGCAGCCATTCTTTTGTTTAAAAATACTTTTTTTTTGGCAGTTTTTGGCTGAGGCTGGGTTTGACCCCGCCACCTCCGGTATATGGGACCAGCACCCTACTCCTTTGAGCCACAGGCGCTGAGCCTAAAAATACTTTCAATCAGTGGGTAGTTGAATCCATGATCGTAGAACCCACAGATATGGAGGACTGAATGTATTATTCAGCAATAAAAAGAAATGACGTACTTACACGTCTATAACATGGATGAAATTTGAAAACATTGTTTTACAGGTGAAAGAAGCGAGTAACAAAAGACCATATATTGCACGATTCCATTCACATCGAACGCTCAGAGGAGGCAAATCCAGAGAGACAGACAGTAGATTGGGGTTGCCGAGGGATGGGGAGAATGGAAGACTTAAAGGGTGACTATTAAAATGTGCAAGTTTTCTTTTTGGGATAACAAAAAATGTTTGAAAGTTGATTGTGGTGATGGGTGCATATATATTATGACTATGCATATGTGAATATATTAATAGCCATTAAATTAAACTCTCTGCTGGTTCAAGTTTCCTCCCCAGGGTGCTGGGGGAGTAAGTATCTGCTTGGCCTGCAATTTTTAATCTTTAACATGCTAATATGTAGCATTAGGAACTGCCCTGCACTGCTGGTGGTGATGTACATTGCTACAACTCTTCTGTAAATAACTTGGTATATTGGGTAAAATTAAAGAAATACATACCTGATGACCTAGCAATTCCCACAGCCAGGTATTTCTAGTGCAATAGAAATGCTTCCATGTGTGTACCAAAAGATATTTCATAGAAGCATTATGCAGAATAGTTCTGAAGTAGAAATAACCCAAATATTCCTTAATGGAGGTACAGTCATACAATCATATGGACTATCACACAGCAATGCAGATGAATTCATTATAGCCAGATGCAGGAACACAATCTTAAAAACCTAATGAAAAGCAAAAAATCACATGACTTCATGCATACTATTTAAAGTGGGTGTAACTATATTGTTTAAGAGTGCATACTTAGGCTATGAGACTATAAAGAGAAACAAAGGAGAAATTACCACAAAGGTTAGCAGTGATTATCTTGTGAAGAGACTTATAATGGAGGAAGGCCAATCAAGGCAATATTCCATTCTTTAACTGGGTTAATAGTTATAGGAATGTTTGCTTAATAGTATAAATTACCATAAGGTCAGCAAACTATGACCTATGGGCTAAATCTTCCCTGCCCCATGTTTCTGTAAATAAAGTTTTGTTGGAACAGAGCCACACTGATCATTGATATATTGTCTACGGTTGCTTTTGCACCACTAAGGCAGAGTTGTATACGTGTGTCAAAGATCATACAGCCACAGAGCCTAAAATATTTAGTATCTGATCCTTTGTAGAAAAAGTTTTCAGCTTGTATTCTATAGTAATTTGGTAATCTGTACTTCATGTTTACTGTTTTTTAATACATGCATTATACTTTATAGTAAAAAAAAAGGTTAGAGAAGAACGCAGTGTGATAAGTACAATGACAGCAGCCAGCCCTAAGGGAACAGGCCTTCTCATGAGAAGGGCGAAGAGGATAAGGAAATATTTTAGGGAGTTGGGAATCGATGCTTGAAAGTACCTTAAAGTATAAGTAAGAATCAAGTCTTATAAAAAGATAAGAGGAGTTCTATTTCTGAGAATAATGTAGGCTAGGTTACTCAAAATAGCACTCATGCTGAAAATCAATTTCAAATAGTATATGAAATATATTTTAAAATACTAATATATCAAAAACATCAAAGAGCTTAGAAGAGAGCAAGAAATTATCTAAGTGGAAGCTTAGGCAGGTAAGAGGAGTTCTGGAGTTGCTTGTGCCCTGGAGGGATCTGCCAATTTGGCCAAAATGGAGGTTTGATTTTCCTAGCCTCATGGGAGAAAAGTCAACCAGCATATGACCAGCATGGAGTTGGTCTTATGGGAGACTTCATAAAGCTACAACTAACAAAAGGCTATTCCTTAAGCACACTTCCCTCAAGAAGACTATAAGGAAAATTGAATCAGTGCTGAGAATGGTATGGAAAATAAAATTTTCCCTAAAGGGTCATAATCATGAGCCAGCCTCTGTATAGATCTGTAGACTAAAACTATATCACTTGGCTGATCCAAGAAGACTTAACCCTTGAGGTTAGTTTAAACTCCTGGAGTAACTGTATCCTGAGACTGCTGGTGAAAATGAGCATAAATTCTCTCTGAAGAAAGTACCTGCAGTCTAGAATTGATAAAACTCCAAAGATAATTTTCCAAGTACAGTGTTCAACATATAACCCAAGCAAAGAGGTACACATGATAATCAGACTCCTTAAGCAAGAACCAGTAAAACAGTAGATTAGAGAAACTCCCCTGAAAGGACTTTAGATAATTAGTTATCTGACAAAGAATACAAAACAATATTTGGTAAATGTTGTTATGGTGCATATTGCAAGAGTGCATGTCAAATCTATTAAGTGTAGTGCATAAATGTCTTAACATAATAATTAAGTAAAGGAGGTGAAGGCTCACCTCACTGAACCAGTTTGATGTAAGCATTCCAAATTGTATATAAAATCAGCACACTGTACCCCATAAATGCATTAATGTATATATGATTTATGTATTTATGATTTAATAAAAATAAATAAATAAATAAAGTTAACCATAAAGAAAACAAAGAGAAAAAAAAAGTTAATGAAAAGCTACAAGGAGACCAGGTGAGGTGGTGCACACTTATAAACCTGGCCCTTCTGGCCAACGTGGGCAGATTGCCTGAGCTCAGGAGTTGAGACCAGCCTGAGCAAGAGCAAGACCCTGTCTCTACTAAAATAGAAAAACTGAGGCAAGAGGATTGCTTGAGCCTAAGACTGAGTTTACTCTGGGCTATGATGACGCCATGGCACTCTACCCAGGGCAACAGAGTGAGACTCTATCTTAAAAAAAAAACCACCACCACCACAACAAAAATGGATTATGCCCATAGGAAGTAAGGGACTACAACATGTGAGATAGTAAATTTGAATAATAACGAAACAGAACTCCTAGAAATGAAAAATAAAATAATTGAAATTAAAAACTCAATGAATTTAATAGAAGGAAATACACAAAGATAAATGCAAAGCCTTGGAAAATAGAGTGAAAGTCTAATAGTTATTTAATAGTGGCTTCAAAAGGAGAGGAGAGAAAATGAATAAGATACAAGAAATATTTGAAAGATATTACCTGAGAATTTTTCAGTTGGCCAAAGATACTAAGTATAGATTCAAGAAGCCACACAAACCCTAAGCAGGGTAGACTATAAGACATTCACATCAGAATCCATTGTAGTGAAACTGAAAAACACTAAAATCAAAGATAACTTAAAGAAGGTAGAGAAAAAAAAGCATATTACTTTCTTTCTTTTTTTTTTATTGTTTGGGATTCATTGAGGGTACAAAGAATTAGGTTACACTGATTGCATTTGTTAGGTAAATTCCCTCTTATAGTTGCATCCCATCCCTAGGAGGTATGCCATACACCACGACCCTCCAACCCCTTCCCACCTCATTCCCCACTTCCTCATCCCCTACCCTCATCATGTAGTATATTACTTTCAAAGAAACAACAGGCTGCAACTAACTACTTAGCACCAACAATGGAAGTCCCAAGAGAGTGGAATAATATCTTCAATGTACTAAAGGCAGTAAAGGCCAGTGAACTATTACTTGGAGGCTGAGGCAAGAGGATCACTTGAACCCAGGAGTTTAAGGTTGCTGTGAGATATGATGATGTCACAACACTCAGGGAGACAGAGTGAGATTTGGTTTCAAAAAATAACAAAAAACAAGCAAAAAAATATTTAACAGCCTTTGAACAGCAACAGTCTTGACCATCTTTCAATAAAGTGCCTAGAAACAAAGACTGTTTTCCAAGACAATAAAAATAACTCTAAAGTATATTCTTTAGGTAGAAGGAGAATGATGACAGATGGGACTACTATGACAAAAGAAGAAATGAGGGGGGAGCAAAATAAAATGAAATAGATGGATGAAACCTAACAAAGATCATATAAAACAATTCTATGGTCTGGGCACCATGGTTGATGCCTGAAATCCCAGCACTTCGGGAAGCTGAAGGGAGAGTTTGAGATCAGCATGGGTAACATGGTGAGACCCTATCTCTGCAAAACAATTTAAAAACTTAACCAGGGGCAGTGGTACATGCCTGTAGTCCTGTCTACTCAGGAGGCTGAGGCAAGAGGATCACTTGAGCCTGGGAGTTTGAGGCTACAGAAGGCTGCGATTGCACATTGCACCCCAGCCTGGGCATTAGAGGTTCTAAAAAAAAAATTAAAAATAAAACAATATTAACACTAGAGAGGGTGACAGTAAAAAGACAGAATTAAAGTAAATGACAACATTTACATATATGTAGGTAGAATGGTAAAAGGAGTTTGTAAGGTTCTTCTGTTGTCCAGGAGTAGGCTAAATGCACCAAGTTAGACTTCGAGAGATTAAAGACTTATGTTTAATTTCTAGAGCAGTCATTAACAAAACAGAGACATAGCAAATTTCTTTCAAACTACTAGAGGACTTTAAAAGTAGAATGACAAAAATATTAAATTAATTTAAAAAGAGGAAAGTAATGAGAGAAAAAAATGAGTAAATCATGCAATCAGAGGGTGCTTAACAAATCACGGAACTGGTAACACAGACCTCACGGTCGAGGTCACTGTTACATAAAGTGAAAGCCGGCACTCCTACTCAGCAATTATCAGAGCAAGGCGCAGGATGAGAACAGAGGCAGACTGTTTCACCATCTGCACAGCTACTCAATGGGCACCCAGCTTCCTCCAAAACATTTGATGATTTCATGATGTGTTTTTTAACATGGATGTCATCCAAAGATGTTGTCATTCATAGCTGTTGTCCCTCTTATACTCAAAACTAAATGGACCCACTCCCTGGTGAGACCCTGACAACCTCCCTGGTTCACAGAAACCACTTGACCACCCACCTGTATTGTGAATGTCCTTCTTGTTACTGGCACAGTTTCTCTCTCCAGGAAGAAGAGCCACCTTTGTTGGATTTGAGGAACTCTTTCCCTCCTATAAGACAAATAGTTTTAGTAACTCTAAGAGCTGAGCTTGGGAGCCATTGTTCAAGCTTTCCTGTGCTGGGTTTTGTGATAAATTGAGACTTTTGTTTTGTTTTGTTTTTCTTCCTTGCAGAGGAAATCAAATGCAGCCAGCCTCTTAAGGGGAGGCTGAATCCAATGTGGCAAAGACAACAAAGTCAGGAAGTTCAAGTGATGGCTTTCAGGATGGATCCAAACAAAAACACTACCCCCACCTCCCTGAAGCTACGATGCTAAAGCAAAAGGTGCCAGAAATGATGCCTCTGAGAAATACAGAAGTCTATCTGTAACAACTCTAAGGAGAAATGATAGGGGTCTATCGTCTGTTCTTAGATGGTGTTTCTCTTTTTTTTAGTCATTCAACAAACATTCATTCAGCACCTACTGGCATCTGCCCAGCACTATGCCAGTCAGTTGAGCCCACTGTGTAGTCCAAGCACACAGACTGTTGGAGACCACAGGAGCAATGCTAGGATGGAGGTGAGCATAGGGATGTGGAGGGCACCAGGGAGGCATCACTTCAACTGGCTGAGGAAGGGGAATCTCTGGGATGACTTCAGGATAAAGGGAGATCAGTTAAGTCAACTGGGCAGCATTTAACAAGGAGAGGATGAAAAGAGGTCTAGAGATTCCAGACAGAAAGAGCGGCTGGTGCAAAAGCTGAGGCACACGGACAAGCAGCACCTTGAGCCACTGCAAGTTCTGTGCTTCAGAGAGACCAGAGGGGAGGGGGGTGAGGGAGGCTAGAGAAATTGTTCAAACCTGAATAATTTCTGTACGAACATTGGAAACCATAGGGCTACACCTGTGGAGAGGAATAGAATTTCTCAGGTGTGTGACCATGCCACTGTATTCATTTTTGGTAAATGGAGGATCCAGAGTGTGGTAGAAATCTGAGCAATATTGAAAATTTAAGCAGGTCACAGATTTAGCTGAAATACAGCTAAAGGCCGGGCACAGTGTCTCACACCTGCAAGTCTAGCAGTCTGGGAGACAAGAGAGGAGGATTCCTTGAGTGTAGGATTTTGAGACTAGCCTGAGCAGAAGTGAGACCTCCATCTCTTACTAAAAATAGAAAAATTAGGTGGGTGTTGTGGCAGGTGCCTGTAGTCCCAGCCACCTGGGAGGATGAGGCAGGAAGATTGCGTGAGCTCAGGAGTTTGAGGTTGCTGTGAGCTAGGCTGACAGCACGGCACTCTAGCTTGGGTGACAGAGCGAGACTATCTGAAAACAAAAACAAAAACAAATTGCAACTGTATGATCTTGGGCCAACTGCTCAACTTCTTGATGACTCCATTTTTGAATTCTATAAAACAATTAAAATATCTGCTCCAGAGGCTTATGGACATGAAGTGTTCTGTGAATTTTAGGCACAAATGTGATACAAGGGTAGTAACAATGGCATCAAGGAACACTGTATGTAGCATCAGCAATATTATCCTGCTAATCCGCATTATCATCCCAAGGTGAAGAATTCTTTCCACCCCTGAGCGCGAGGAGAGACAGGAAGGAAAGAAGAATAGAGAAACAGAGGGAATGGAAGTGGGGGTGGAAGACTCCAGAATCCCGGAGTCCCTGGGGACCACAAACAGAGGAAAACCTGCCTCTGTCAGGAAGAATGAGGAAGAGGGGGTGGGGGCATTTGGCTGACCTGCAGAAGGGTCCGGAAAGGGATATGGCCAGTTATATGGTGGGCAGACGAATGAGAAAGTCAGTGTGTGTGAACCAACATTCTGTGACTCTTGGCATATTTCTTGAATAGTTATCATTGCACTCTCTTCATTTTTTAAAAATAAAACTTCTGGAGTAAGGAAGTCCTAAATTGCTAAGTGTATTCAGGTTTCATAGCAGTTTTCAGGGCACTAAAACATGAATTCAAGTGCTAATAGAAGAAGCAGAGAAATACATTTGCATCCTATCAGAGTACTGGATGCATCAAACATGGCAAATACAGACATTTAGGACTTTATGTGTCTCCTTTTTAGACAGAGCCATACCTAATTTAGAAACACTTGACTTAAATTGCACCTGACAATTATGGAGAGGAGAAGATGGAATGAGCCTTTACTCAGAGCCCCAAAGGTCGGAACTGTGTCCACAGCCATAGCCCATGACACTGTTCTCATGGGGCAGGTGAGCGAGGTATACGTATAAGGCTGCCCTTTCCTCTTTTCAAGGTGTGTGGCAGGTAGGGGTGGGACACAGACAGGGAAGGAGAGAAGAGAGAAGGAATGTGGACAAAGGAAGCATGAGACGTCTTAGTCCATTTGTGTTGCTGTGACAAAATACCAAAGACTGGCTCATTTACTAATAATAGAAATTTATTTCTCACGGTTTTAGCAGCTGTGAAGTCCAAGATATAGGTGCTGGCAGGTTCAATTTCTGGTGAGGGCTCCAGTCTCTGCTTCCAAGATGGCACAGTGAATCCTGGGCCCCCTCATGGCAGAAGGGACAGAAAGTGGAAGGGCAAAGGGGCCCCGCTACTTCTCTCCATCCCCTTCTTAAGCACTAAGCCATTCATGAGGAAAGACCCCCACCCCCTCAGGACTTAATCTCTTCCCAAAGGTCTCACCTCTTAGTACCATCACCTTGGGGATTTTCAACATGAATGTTGGAATGAACACTTTAAACCATAGCAGGCACTAAGTTTCCTTTTTGTCAAACCTCTAAAAGTCTTGTTCAACAGAGCCTAAGCTCCCAGGACAAAGTCTGATTTACTCTGTGAGGTAGCTCATACCAATGTTCCCCAAACTGGGAGCCATGAAATCCTAGTATCCTTTGACACGTTTATAAGCAATAGTCAGTGTTCTTTAATGACTGGGGAGGGGTTGGGATTCTGTAGCTAAACTTAGACACACTAAGTTAAATAGAGTTAAATGGTTCTCCAGGGTACAGCTTCAAAAATACATGTATTACAACTTTTTGTCATAGACAATTTCAAACACATACAAAAGTGGAGAGCAGCGTCAGCCGCCCTTAGGACCTGCTGTGCCCCAGCCTCTCTCCCCAGTCCAGCCAGCTGGGGTATTTTCAAGCGAACCTCAGACATTGTTTTATTTCATCTGTAGATATTTGGGGATGTAGCTCCAGCAGGGATAAGACATAATTGTAATACTATTACTATAGTCACAATTTTGAAATAACTGACATCATCTTAAGTATTTCTTCTTCAAGGAAAACTATAAAATAGACAATGGTTCAAAGTTTATTGAGCATTTACTATATGCCAAGTTAAAAGCTTCATCATCTTCCTCTCTTTCAGCTCTCACAGCCATACTCACAATCAAAGAAACTGGCCCTCGGACTTCCTGAGGAGTGTTTCAACCTGTGGGCCGACATGCTCCGTCACTTCCTGGCAACATGACTTTATGCAAACTCACTTCTAATCTCTTCAGGTCTTTTCAAATCTCCTCCTCCTCCCTCTAAAATGAGTGCCTGCTGGTGGATTCCCAGATTCCCCTATCCAATCCTCAGGAAGTACTGACATGTTCTTTCACTCTTACTGGGTTACTGGGGGATGGGGGATGTAAATGTGAGTCTGATCTACTAGTCAGCCCGGTGTCCTGACTCAGGCAGGCCTCTGAGATCATGCCCAGTCTCCTTGGTAAACATGACTTACTTCTCAGTTCATCTCCCTCCCCATCTTTCTCCAAGATGGCCCCAAAGCATGTGGGAAAAGGGGGTGACCAACTATATGGGAAGACAATATAAGTCATAGGTCAAGCCAGGGTACTCTTCCCAGTGGAAAAGAGACTGAGCAGCAGCTGCCTAAGGGCAACAGGCAATGTCTACCCATGAGGATCCCTTCTTGGGCCCTGCCCTCATCCCTGGCCCCCTAGACTTGGAAGCAATGCCCTAGTTCTCCTGGGCATTGGTCACTGTAGTGGCCGCCATAGCCATATGTATGACAGGTCATGGTGTGGCCTGAGTCACTTTCCCTGGAGGACTTGTTCACTCTGCTTCATTTGGGGTCTGTGGACCCTTAGGTCTGGCTATGACTTGCCCGTGATCCCTGACAACAGGAATGGTGTGGTCCTCAGCTACAAAGTCACTCTGACAAGGTTCCTAGCCAGATCCCTCCATCACCATCTAATGAGTTCTCGTTTACAGAAGTTACAGGATAGCCCTGTTCATGCTGTGGCTACCACAAGGGCAGGGACCATGGCAACTTGTGCTTCCTGAGGTCTCCCCAGCCCTTAGGCACAGATGTAGCTCACACAGGTGCTCCCTAAATATTTGTCGAGTGAATGGCCCAGCTCTAACTGTGCCCTCTGAGCCATGACACACCAAATATCTTTCAAGATGGTCACTTCCAGAGCATCACTTAAACCCAGGAGTTTGAGGCTGCTGCGAGCTATGATGCCATGGCCCTCTCCCCAGGGTGACAGAGTGAGACTCTGTCTCAAAAAAATAATTAAAAAATAAAATAATTTTTTAAAACATTCAAAAAACAAAGAAGAAAGGGAAACCTGCTGAAAACAGCTCAGGTGAAAGGTGGTTTGTCAGAGGGCGAGGCACAGAGGACTCCTGCAAAACTCCATGTAAGGAGGGACAGCTGCCCTACAGGAGCCAGGACGTCCTCAGGCATCTTCACCCTCCAGCTCTCCCCACTCGGCCTCTCATCTCAGCTTCTCTTGGCTCATCTAGTTCCCGTGACGGGTTCTAAAAAGTGTTGTCAAATTGAGTGGTGTGGCCGAGGAACCATCAGAGGTAGGCGGGCAGGCAGAAGTGGCTGACAGGGGCTGGGGGAGCTTTTAGGGTTCCGGCCTGGTGGCAACATATGAAAATTATTTTTGTAAAAGACAATACTGACAACTGTTGGCATCTTGCATGGGCTTTGTAGGGTCATAGAGGTTTTTAACCCAGGCGTGGACGTGCTTCTTTTCGTATAGTGAGATTTAGTTTAACAATTGTTTTTCTTTTAATGCCCAATGTACTTCAGCACTCTTTAGCCAACGCTTGGGATGTGTTTTCTTTTGTTCTCCAGCCAAGCTCTCGGGCAGCTGCTCTTCATAAAGCATCTTCTTGGCTCCTCTCTGTAGGGGAATTCCACTGGTAAATTAGCAGAGGGAGGGGCACGTGACCAATTGAAAGGTCAGCTGCTTGTCTTTGGGATGTGTCAAGCATGTACTTTGTCTGGGATGCTGTAGTGAAATTCATTTCATAATGGGACTAGTATCAGCAAATAACTCCATGCAGAACGGCTGGCAGCAAGCAGCTGTTCCAGAATGTTTTTTACTAAACAATAATACATGTATGCACTCTGAAGAAAGATGGTTTGTCACTCTAGAAAGTCAGCTAAAGCGATCATGTCAAAACTGCTTTTATAAAATAATTCTTCCATGCTAGTAAAAATCTTAAACACTGTATTTACACAAATCCAAAGTAATTACTTTAGTGTTCCTTTTCCCATTCTTTTGGAAAATTACATAGTAAAGTAGGGTTAAGAGTTACGCTTTTATACACAATTATGATTTGGAAAAGTGCCCCCCAACTGCCCATTTTGCTTACATGACAGCTTTAACAAGACGACTAACTAAATCTCTACTCATCCTCTGCAGAAAAGGAAACCACGTTTCATTTTGTGTTTGCTTGGTTTTTTATCAGACTTCCAGAAAAGCCCCACTGTTAATGTAACAAAGGAGTCTGAATGCACGGCTCTACAAATTACAACTTACCGAGAGCCTGTGACAAATGAAGTCTGTTCCTTTTCATTCCTCACATTCTCCGAGTTCCTCTGCAGATAGCCAACCTTCTCTGTGACCTCCCCAAAAAGGAGAAAACATCCTCGGTAGCACTGAGATATCTTCCCATCATGGATTTTAGATCAAGAAATAGAGGAGAAGCCCTTCACATGGCGTTAGTTTTGCCCATTCCGTGCCTTCTGGTGAATGTGATGTTCCCAGTGATTTCAAGTGAGCAAAGAGCCAGATACTCAAAAGGTGAGTGTGGAACAAGGAAAACGGTAACATAGGACAGTAATTTGGAATCTCTCCAATGAGACGGTGTAGCTCCAATGTAGTTTGAAACTCTCCACAGCTTACTGGTTTAGAGCCCATGGATCTTTGGAAGTATCTTGCAGGTTATAATCGTATATTCCCTGTCGTGCTCTGTGCAGATGTTAGGTACATTGTGCTTTCTGGACCCCATGCATTATGCTCATTAGCTGTATTTAAAAATACATCTATTGCCTGGAGACACCTGGGTACATCCATAGAAAGTGAATAATTGCAAGAATTGGATGAAATTGGGCACCCTGATCAGAGATGGCTTTGTGCAAGGATAAGACTCAGCTGGTGTTCTTTTACAAGGTGAAATGAGACTAATTGGGTAAGCATGAAACCAATGAGACAGAAGTAGGCAAAAGAAGTCACTGTGCAGTTAGAAGAGATGTATTCTCTGGCCGGGGGAGGAAAAGCTTGGTGTGCATAAAATGTGACATAAAGAATTGGAATTTTATTTAATATGAATCTTAAGATTTATTTTCCTTGAAACAGCATTAGATATTAAAGATGCTGAACCTGGAAGTAGAGAGAGGCTGGACTTTCAGGTCACATACGCAGGTCTGCTTATCTCATCAGTGAATGCTGCAGAACAAAGTTTTTTGTTATGTCACTTAATTAAACATTCTTTGAAAAGACAATGGATTTTATACCTAATTCCGCTTAAGGAATTATGTGGCTATATGTTCAACTCAAATGAAAGCTTTAATTACGCTGCGAGTAAGAGAGTCGTGGGCAGCAATAAATGTCCTTTGCACATTTAGCACACTGGAAAGGCAGAAGCTGGGAATAAATCTTCTAAGAGCATCATTCTGTTAGCATGTAACTACTTGGAGTCTGAGCTACAATTTGGCTGCTCAAACTAAGGACCACCAGCTGTTACCTGTAGTAGATGAAATTAACAGCCCCTTTGGGTGGAGGGTGTGATATTGACCTCACAGCCTCATTTCTAGAATCCTTCAGCAATAGGCCTCAATAGCTCTTGGCCAAGACCAGATTGTATTTGCACTTCATAGAGTCTAACATTCCATGCAGTAACTAGCAAAGAGACCACTGGTCAACCAGAGGGTCTTGGTGTCCCTGTTCTACTCCCAAGTTCTGTTTCAGTGCCTGCTTGGTGCTTAGAAAATATGCAAATATCATGTAACCCGTGACATAATACAACCTCAAATGACACAATGAGGCCTAAATAATAGCAGGCTCTTCTCTTGGTCACTGTAGATTCTGTGGACAGAATGGGTGTCTTGGGAAGTTTCTTGGGTGGAAGGGAATGGCTGCAGGACCAGCATGAGGAAGGGAGAGAAGGCACACCCCCGCTTCTTCGGGCCACTGAAAAGGACACCCTGGGGGAAGCCCAGGACTTGAGCGCTCAGGGCAAAGCAAGTCAGAGGAAGGTGCCCCACAGGGTTCCAGGCAGAGGATCTATGGGGCGTCCTTCCCCATGGCTCTATCCCACTATCCTTTCCTTCTTCCTGCTATCTCTCCAATCAGTGGCCATTCAGCTGTCCCTTATTCACAGAGTCTCTTGCCTCTGCTTGAAACCAGCTACTGCCACTTTGCGTGTTACCCACACAGTTGGCCTTACGATCTGACCAATGTGCTCTAGGCAAGAGGTGAGGTTTCCATGGACTCCTGGCCTGTCAGAGGATGATGTGGGGTGAATGGTCTCCTACAGGATGGTTTTTTAAAGCAGCCAGCCCTGAACAAGGAAATTCGTCTAAGAAAATAAAATACGGCAAAGAGCGGCCTTGTAACTTATTGACTCGGAGTCATTCCCACTGACCTGCCCTCCCCATACATACACACCAAACTAAAGAATTAGGCCCAGGATGACCCCTGGCACAGCTCCCCAAAGGAGAGCCAAACGTCATCTGGGTAAGCTCCAATGACCTCTGCAAACTTCAGGGCTCAGTTTCCTGGATGAATGTCCTATGATCTCTTCCCTGGCACTGCCCTGGACCCTCACCCCCAAGGATGGCATCCCTGTGAAGGGAGGGTGCTGGCCGTGGGGACCTCTGGTGTACCCCAGCCTCTACACCTTGGTGTGGCACATGGGAGGCAGTTGGCACTTTTTACCTTTGTTCAATAGTTCCCTGCCCTACTGCCGGAAGTTGTTCTCACATCTGTGTGTATGTGCTTTAGGGGTAGACTTTTTTTTTTTAAAAAACCCAAAACTATGGCAAAATACGCAAAACTTACCATTTTAACCATTTTTAAGTGGCATTCAGTACACTCACATTGCACATCACCACCATCCATGCCCACAACTCTTCATCTTCCCAAACTGACACCATATCCATTAAACACTAGATCCCCGGCCTCAGAGTGCGCACCCACCCCGCCCCAGCCCCTGATAACCACCACCTACCTTCTGTCTCTATGCCTCTGACCATCCTAAATATCTCATGTGAGCGGAGTCGCCCTTAGGTGTCTGGCTTATGTCAGTCAGTGTAATGTTCTCAAAGTTTATCCGCATGGGGGCATGTATCAGAATTCCATTCCTTTTTAACGCCGAATCACATTCCATTTTATGTCTGGCTCACACCTTGCTTATCCCTTCAGCCCTCCCTGGACACGTGGGTTGCTTCCACCTGTTGGCTATAGTGAACTGTGCTGCTAGGCACACTGTTGCACGTATTTGTTTCAGTTCCTGCTTTCAGTTCTTTTGGATATACACTGAGAAGTGGAGGTGCTGGATCATAAGGTGATTCTGTGTTTAATTTTTGAGGAACTGCCACACAGGTTCCAGAGCAGCCTCATCGTTACACATTCCCACCGGCGATGAACAAGGATTCCATTTTCTCTGCACCCTCAGCAACACTTGTTATTTTCTATTTTCTTAAAAAATAACTGCCATCTCAATGTATGGTTTTAATTTACATTGCCCTAATGACGAAGGCTGTTGAGCATCTTTTCATGTGCTCGGGAGTCAATAATGTATCTTCTTTGGAGAAATGTGTATTAAAGTCCTTTGATCATTTTTAATGGGGCTGTTTGGGAATTTTGTTATCGTTAAGTTGTCAAATCTGTTTTTAATCTAGACTGAGAAATCCTTAGGAAGAGACGTTTAAGCTGTCAGCAACCGCAGTACCGGCTACATGTCTGAGGTCTTACTATGCAGGGTGCCTTACAACTCAATACTCACAGCAAGCACGCAATTCCCCGTAAATTAAGCAAGGTCTGGAGAGAGTAAGCAGCGCCGTGTCACACAGCAACTGACCTTAACATTAATGGCTCTTGACGTAAAGACTGCCAGGGCCTGGCTGCAGACTTGGGGGATCACTCTGGGAAAGCAAGGCTCAGGACTCGGAGCCACCTGGAGCCAGCCATCCGAGGTGCACCTTCTTCCAAAGTTTCTGAGCTCCGAGATTTGTCACAACTGCCTTGGCTAGTGGCTCTCGCCAGCTGCGGGCACATCAGCATCACCCGGGGAGCTCGGAAAAGCCAGTTTGTCTAGGCATAGGCCACTGTCCCCAACCAAGACAAATTACATCAGAACCGCTTGGGGGGGATGATGGTGGCACTTAGGCAAGGATATTTCTGAAAACTACTCAAATAATTCCAACGTGAAGCCAGAATCGGGGACCCCTGCTAAGCAAACACGGTGACCCGATTTGAAAATACATCAGCTTTATTTGTGGCTTGTTTGACTGTTCGGTACAAACGTGGGAAAGGTGCTGTATTTGTCTTTCAATTTTTTAATCCAAGGGCAAGCGATTCCAACACGTGCTGCAGAGCGCAGGGAGCGGTCCGAGCGTCCCACAGGGCGCGGGAGGGAGGTTGCAGGTCTCGGGCCTGGCAGGCTGCGCTCCAGTCCCCGCGTCCCGCGCGCCCCCACGCGCCTTCCTGCCAGCTCTAAAGTAAACACCCTGGAGCGGCGCGGCGGGACCGGTGCAGCCCAGCGCCCGTGGACGCACCGCCGCCCACTCCCGGCCTCCTCGGTGCTGCGGGCCAGGGTCCGAGCCATGGCCGAGGGTGTGCCGGCCTCCCCGTCGGGCAGCGGGGGCAGCCGGGGCCTGCACAGCAGCATCATCCAGTGGTGAGCCGCCAGACGCCTTCCCAAGGGGACGGGAGCGCCCGGGGACTATCTGATGGAAGAGGTGGGGCAGGGGAGGAGGAAGCGTCGCTCCCGCCGCTGCTGCCTCCCCGCGTGTCCAGCCAAAGCCAAGGGCGAGGTCTAAAGGAGGGCAGTTCACCCCCAGGCTCAGCAGTCTTTAATGCTGACCCGCCTGAGCGTGGAGCGCATGCGTGTGCGCGCACACACACACACACACACACACACACACACACACACTCCTGCAAAGGCCTCCCCTTCGGGAGTCAGCGCTGAGACTGGGATTTCCATCTGTGGGCTCCGCTGTTGGTCACACTTCCCACGGGAAGCAATCCAGACCGGCCCCCCTCCCCGGGGGGCTTGTTGCTTGGACTTGCCTCCATACACATCTGAGAGCACCTGGGCGTTGACCGGGGCAGGAAATGTTTTCTCGTAGTGTAAACTCCAGAATGGGTTGTTTCCTAACTTAAAGCAATTTTTAGCTGTCACAATGCCTTCCACGTTGTTTGTGAAATTCACTTCTAGTATTTAAATAGCAGAGGAAAAAAGAGAAAGAGAAATACTCTTAGTTCTTGGGGCTGACGAATTCATGGGTTTGTAGCTTTTCAAAAATAGGAAAATAATTGAAACCAGTCCTAGGACCTTAGTTTTATAAGGTGAATAACTATTACATAATATGCGACATTTTTCTTTTTCTATGTTTCAAGAACTATTTCTAAGTGAAGACTTTCTGGAAAAGTCATGTGAGTGAAATAGAAAAATGAAGGGTGTGTTTGTGATTCTAACCCTAACACACCTAAACAGTTACCGCTTTCCTCCCAAAGAAATTTTTAGATATGTCTTATCTTGCATGAGGGGAAAAAAAACAAAAGAATAAGTACTGAAGCACCCACATTTTCAGGAAGCCTTTGTCAGCTCTTTTGGGTTGCCATTTAGTTAGTATATTAGCGTTTTCAGGAACTGAATTATTCTTCAGCCTGGAAAGAATGGGTTCAAAAATATCTGAACACCCTCCTAAGGCCATTCATGAACTTGATTGGGACAAAGGCCCTAAATTGTTTCAAATGGTAACCAAAGGCCCTTAGGACGATGAGCAGTGAGTGGGCTAATTCAAGTCCCATGCTGTAACTCCCTACTCCTACAGGCCTCTGACCCACAAGACCACACTCTCCAAGTTTGGCGGTGGAAGTAGGGAAGGGCCCCCTCCTTGTTGGAGAGGGCTGCTCATAGGTATCTGGTCACTGAGGTGGGATATTAACAGATCGTGGGCTCTGGCAGTTTTAATGTCAGCATTAAAGCCAGCCTCTCTGCTCGTAGTTTAGAACCTGACATCCTGGGAGATGTCACAAGATGCCCAAGGAGCCACAGTGGCAAGAGTGGACAAGCGGTCAGTAGCTAGCTTCCGAGTGAAAGGCCAGGGATGGGCCCCAGTGCTGTCTTGTGGAAGAAGTGTTCCATTTTCCACATTACTTCACTATTTCATCTTCCAATCTGTCACTTGTTAGGACCCCTACATGTCTCAGAGACATCAGGGCCACTGTCATCTGCACAGAGTAAATTCTCCCAAGAGAAAGGTCTTGGGAGACCTGGCTAGTCTCAGGGAATGGAAGTAAGAGAAAGTTTAGTTTCACAGACAGGAACAAAGAGAGAAGTGGTTGAGCATCTGGGGAGCACAAGAAATAAAGAACCTGACTTCCCTGCTGGAGCAGACCCAGCAGGTCTGGCTGGGGGCCCCTGACTTCAGAACTCATGTGAAACCATAGGTGTCGTCTAATCCTTATGCATCCTGATCCCTGGTATAGATTAAATAACCGTATCTGGTGTATAAATGAGACTTTTAAAACATTCTGCAAACTGTTGAAATTAATAAAACACAAAATGTATTTGGAAAGGTAAAGAAATCATAGTAGCTTTTGATCAGGCTGAGCCAAAGGTACTGTAATTCCTTCTGTGGGGACTCATGACAATTTTCTTTGTGGTATAAAGGAGTACTCAGAAAACGTGGAAACCACTGGCCGACTGGATCTGTGTGCCCTGAAGTTTTTAGCAATTGTCAGATTGTCCTTCACTCAAAATGAAAACATCATGAATTTTCTCGTTTTGAATCTGTTGTACCTGACAGCAACCCTGGAAAATATTTTTTATTATGCAGCAAAGCAAAGACAGGCCTGATAATCACGGATCATCAGAGGGCATTTTGGTGGCACAGTGTAAAACTCTGAACCAATGTCACCTGCCAGTAGTTGTGCTTGCACATTCTCCATTCCACTTCTTAGGGCCACGGGTGGCTGGAAACCAAGCTCACCTATAGCAGGTGCTCCAGTCTGCCAACACTGATATCCTTCTTGCTTCCTTTCTGGATTTTAGTGGTAAACATAAAAAAAGATAATAGTTAGAGCTTCCTCGTGTAAGCCAGTGCACTTGTTTTCTAATTGCAGAAACTCTCAGGTGTCTTAGAGTTGGAATTTAAACCTGGGTCTAGCAGGCGCTAAGCCGTGGTTTTTGTGACTGTGGTAATCATAATTTCCCATTTTTATTGAGACTAAGGGCTGAGGCAACTGCTGTTACAAAGCCCTCATTTAAACCCTCCGTTTGTCCACTTCATGTATACTGACTGCCACCTGCCAGTCTCTGAGTTCTGGCTGAGAACTTTGGGGAAACAACCAAAGGCCCATGGTCAGTAATGAGATAAATCTGTTGCAGCAACCAGGCTAAGAGCAAATCTTTGGGCTCAAATCCAGAAGGCAGCCCTTTCTTTTTTTTTTTTTTTTTCTTGAGACAGATCCTCAAGCTATCCCCCTGGGTAAAGTGCCATGGCATCACAGCTCATAGCAACCTCCAACTCCTGGGCTCAAGCCAGTCTCCTGCCTTAGCCTCCCAAGCAGCTGGGACCACAGGCGCCCTCCACAACGCCCGGCCATTTTCTGGTCGCAGCCATCATTGTTGCCTGGTGGCCCGGGCTGGGGACTCGAACTCGCCACCCTAGGTGTACGTGGCTGACGCCCTAGCCGATTGAGCCACAGCCCTTTCTTTATGAGTGTGGCATAGAAAGGACACTTGGTCACACACCTTTATTATTTCCTTATTAATAGTGTTATTTGGCTGGGCGCTGTGGCTCACACCTATAATCCCAGCCCTCTGGGAGGCCGAGGCAAGTGGATTACCTGAGCTCACAGGTTCAAGACCAGCCTAAGTCAGAGTGAAACCTCATCTCTAAAAATAGATGAGTGTTGTGGCAGGTGCCTGTAGTCCCAGCTACTGGAAAGGCTGAGGCAAAAGGACTGCTTGAACCCAAGAGTATGACAACACAGCACTCTACAGAGGGCAACGAAGGAAGACTCTGTCTCAAAACAAAACAAAACAAAAAGCAATCAAACAAGAACAAAATAGTGTTATTTGGCCTTACCAGTCCGCTCAGATAACAATCAGACTCCATAATGTCATTTTGAAATTGGAGGACAATGATTCGCAGATGCTCAGAGCAAATGAGTATCTGTGACAAGAAAGAATAATCAGCGAAAATTGAAACTAGAGCTCATCTTAAGAAGTTGTGTTTTGTACATTTCTTTTTTAGGAGATAGTTCCCTGACTAAATCTGTAGTAGAGCTATGGATGAATAGAACTGAGTTCGAATTTGACACATATCAGATTTTGCCACAGCTCTCCAAACTTAGCCCACTGTTTTTCAGTGATACTTCAGAGACAGTGTTCTTCATGTATTAGTGTCTTAACAAAATGTAAATGTCACCTAGACGTATGAATTTGGCCCTTGCCACTTCACCAACAGAGAGCACCAGATAGCCAACTCAGAGCTGGATGATTGAGGCAGTGGCAGCTGTCTTTAAACCATCATGGAGCATCTGATGTGTCAGGCTCCCAGGCTGAGTTACCAGAACCTCCCAGAAAAATCTACCTCGTGGGAACCCACACTGGGTTGAATAGTATCCCCTCAAAATTCATGTCCTCCTGGAACCTCAGAATGTAACCTTACTTGGAAATAGGATCTTTGCAAGTTTAGTTAGTTAAATTGAGTTCATACTGGTTTAGGGTGGGCCCTAAGTCCAATTGTTGGTGTCTTTATGAGAAAGTGCACAGAGATACCGACACCTAGGGACAAGAGCATGTGAAGACACTGAGATTGGACTGATGTATCTACAAGTCCAGAAGCATTTCCAGCCATCACTGGCATGGTCTATGAACTTCAGGCAGAGCCCTTTGGCCAGGGACTATACCTTGCCCCAGGGCTAGGAGCATCTGGGCAATTGAAGGACACCCCTTGAGCAGAGGCCACAGGCACTGTGGGTGATGCCTAAATGCTGCATCAGCTCCGTACCAACCAGGAAATAAAGGAGAACAAAAGTGTGCAGCCTCTCTGTCTCCTGATGTCTTACATTTTACATTTCATTGTAATTCAAAGGCTCAAAACATAGTGGCCTACCCTAAATTGCAGGGGCTTACGAATCATGCAAGCAACCGCTTCAGAGTGGAGAAGATAAGGGAGGGAAAGACATGAACACATAGACTGGGAAGCCGAGTAAAGCATTGTCCACTTTATAATGCTGTAGATGCTGGTTGCAACCTTTACAAAGGTATAAGAAACAGTGTCTGCTGAACCCAATCATTTGGACTTCCTTGTAGCGAGCCCACCTGCCCCCAAACAAACAAAACTGAAAACCTGCTATGTTGATAATCTAAAAACCTGTAAGAAATATACTTAACCCTGACCTAAAGACTAAAGGACACATTATTGATACTGGTTGTGAGACTTTGCAGGGTTCCACTCAATAAATTAGACATATTTCATTTACGTGGGGATTCCACACAGGTCTGACCTCTGGTTTTGTTGAAAGATCTTGCTCTAGAAAAACAAATACCAATTTTCTCCTCCTTGTCCTCCTCTGCCCCCAGGTTGGTTGATAATTTCTGCATTTGCGAAGGATACAGCGTTCCTCGCTGTCTCATGTATGAGATTTATGTGGAGACCTGTGGGCAGAATGCTCAGAACCAAGTCAACCCAGCAACATTTGGGAAGGTAGGCCGTGAAGATTTAGAATATTGTATTCACTAAGTAATGAAGGGGGGAGAGGAAGCAAGTTCACGGAGGACATTTTGAAATGTATTTGGGTCTATTGGGTTCTCCAAGGGTATAATTGGCTTCATCTTGGGAATCTGATCAGATGGTCAACATGCTTCACCTTCATGGAAAAGCCATTTTGCTAACTGCCTTCCTTTGTCCACACTGCATAGTAAGGAGCCAGGAAAGATGAGCCCTGGGTGGCACCTGTGGCTCCTCCAAATGCTCCTCGAGGAGCCAGGTTTGCTGGGCCATTATGTCCTGCATAGAGATGTGAAGGCTCAGCACCAAGCAAGCTCTGACAGCCACTCTGTGGTCTCAGACAACTGATGCTTCCCACAATTTGGTAGTACTTAGAGAATTCATTGGCTCTTAAAGATTTCCTCTGGAGGTTAAGACGTAAATCCAGGAATTTGCTTAAGACTATATGTTACACAGCAAACATTAGCACAGGGACAGTCTAAGACCCTCTGCATTCTTGAAATGCTTAATGAGCATCTGCTATATGCCGAGCACTGTTTCAGAGGCTGGGGATATAATAATGAATAAGACAGATGAAAATCCCTGCCTCTATTGAATTTATACTCTGATTGTCACAGCCACCTAGTTCAGGCAGGTAGCATTAGTGTTTCATGTTCAAGAAAACCAACCAGGAGTGATTAAAGCTGTTGCCAGGCTTGAGTGGCAAATTCAGCCTCTTGAATTTCAGTTCAAAGCTCTTTCTACTTGTTGTTCCCCCTCACATGTTCTTGAATTCAAAGAGATGTTGGAGATCGCCTGATCCAAGTGCACACCCAATACAAGGTCTCTTGGAAGCCACCTCTGGTTCGGAGTCTTTTATGAAAACAATATGCCCATTTGAGGCAGAGACAGCCACAGGGGTGAGGGGACAGCACATTTCTGCAAAGAGGAAGGCGGTTCTTCCTCTGGAAACAGCCCCACACCAGGATTTGTGGCTTGGCAAGCAGAACACAGGCTGAAAAAAACCCATGCAATTCTTCATCAGGGTTGTGGTGCAGTTCACAGCCGCTACACCATGTCACTTTGGTGGCCTGGCTCGCGCTTCAGTAGTATAGGTGACAAGAAGCTTGCTCAGTGGGCCACAAAGCTGCAAGTTCAGTTTCCTCCCTCTTTTCCTCTTCCCTTCCTTCCTTCCTTTCTCCTTTCTCTGCTTTTAGTGATCCCCAGGTGGACAGAATTGGATTGATTCATGGCACCCTCTAGTCCTGGGTGCATGCAGGGCTTGATAAGCATCTTGCCTTTTTAAGAGTTTTAGTTCATTTACATGTATCGTTAACAAGCCTATTTTTAACTTTTGTCTAACTTTTTTTTGAGAAGAGATATTGTGCTGTTTGCAATTATGGGTGAGCTTTTTCACCTAATATTAAGAATTGTTTAAATTCAATTGACCGTTGCGTAATGCTTGACAGTTCATGCACCCGCTCTTCCATTGATGAGCATTTGGGTTGTTTGCAAATGTTGTCATTGTGAACATCTGTGTGCAGGTGTCCTGGGGGGCATGTGAAGATCTTCTCTTGGACCTGTATGTCCAGGGGTAAACTTGCAGAGTCAGAGGGTGCATGCCCGACCGACATCAAGGGATGGGGCTGCACTGCTTCCCAAGGTGGTTGCTCCATGTCACTCTCCCATCGTAATCCTGTGGATTCCAATTTTATTTTCAAAACATCTAGATCCATTCTTCCAATCAAAATCTTCATCCCTGAAACTTCTGCTCACTGGTGGAAGTCCTGCACTTTTGATAATCATAGAATCTTCTAATATGGCAGCTGCCCAAATATTTAAAACAACTGTTCACATCACTCCATCTTCTTGTCACCACCCTCAGTAGTGTTAACTTCTAAAACTTCACCTCCCTGTCCATCTGTCTCCTTATGACTTCAGCTATTGATTGGTGGCCCCAAGGGTGCAAACCAGGGCCTCAGGTGTGCTCAGAGAACAGGAGCACTTACTTTTATTCTTATTTTTGGTATCATTGGCTTCTATGTTTGTATGTCACTCTCTTGGTTTCACTTAAAGCTGGTGGTCAACATAAACAACCCTTAAGTAATTTTCAAATGAGGTAAAATTAAGCTAAGGATCCTAAAATGGTTTTGTAAACCATGAAATACTCTACCTACACACAATATGCTGTACTTGTTGTTATCAGCTTGTTATCATCCTGCGGTTAACTACTGGACCCAAGAGTAGTATCCCCTTGTTCCTATTATATTTCCCCTCTTCAGTTCTCTTTATCACCATCTCTTAGAATCAGTCATCAGTAGGTCATCCAGCCTCCCCAACCTGGTAAAGCTGCCATGTTTGAAAAGCATACATGGATCTCTCTCTCTCTCTTTTTTTTCTAGACAGAGTCTTACTTTGTTACCCTGGGTAAAGTGCTGCAGCATCAGAGCTCACAGCAACCTCAAACTCTTGGGCTTAAGCAATTCTCTTGCCTCAACCTCCCAAGTAGCTGGGACTACAGGCGCCTGCCACAATGCCTGGCTATTTTTAGACACATGGCCTTGCTCTGTCTCAGGCTGGTCTTGAACTCCTTAGCCCAGGTGACCCACCTGCCTCAGCCTCCCAGAGCTATACATGTATCTCTTGTTACCCCATCACTTCCAGCCAGGTGGAATTGCCTCAGCTATGTGGTCATTCAGCCTACACTGCAATTTCATGACTCAGAATACTTAGTCATGGAAACTTCATCAACAGCTTTGCTGAGCCCTGGTGTCCTGGTACTACGGCCTTTTCTTATGTACCCACCTACCAGCCTTATCAGAGGGAAGTGCGTGACTTTGGCTGGACAAGTGTTGGCAACATTGAATCCCTACTTCCCTTGTCAGAATCTTTTTAAGATCTTGTTAATTGGCTTGGCGCCTGTGGCTCAATCGGCTAAGGCACCAGCCACATACACCTAAAGTGGCTGGTTCAAATACAGCCCAGGCTCACCAAACAACAATGATGGCTGCAACCAAAAAATGGCTGGACGTTGTGGTGGGAGCCTGTGGTCCCAGCTACTTAGGAAGTGGAGGCAGGAGACTCGCTTGAGCCCAGGAGTTGGAGGTTGCTGTGAGCTGTGATACTACAGCCCTATACCCAGGAGGACAGCTTGAGGCTCTATCTCAAAAAAAAATAAAAAAGATCTTGTTAATTGGATGTTTTACCTCCATAGAAGTTCCACTGTGCACTTCTAAAAAGACACTCCCGTGTGTGACAGCATGCATTATGTAGCATTTTTCATCTTAATACTCCCCTCAGAACACCTTCCCCAAGACGCCAAGGTACTAACTTTAAACTCTCCTTGGAAATTTGCCTGAAGAATGGGCCTCTTCAGTCGAGCTGGGAAGGGGCTCTGTGCTGCTCCTGGACAAACTAGAGGAGGGAGGGGAAGGGGAAGCGGATATGACCCCAAAGCATGTTTACAAGAGAAACAACAAAATACCCAATTCTCGCTTCCTCCCTCCTCCCTAGGGAAGGGAGTTGATTTCACACGGAGTTCCTGTGCAGATGTTGGGTTGTTTCTCGCTCTTTTTGGCAGTCCTGGGCATATGATGGGGAATGCTCATGGCTGGTACAAGTGATATTTTACATGGATTAGGGAATTTCCAGACTTCCTCTTTTGGAATAACATTTACTGATGTCTTTCTGATTATAAAAAGAATATTATCTCCCCTGTAGGAAATGTGAAAATTAGAGAAAAGTATATATGAAGAAGACAATGAATGCCAGCTCCCTGTCCAGAGCTATAGCCCTGTGTGGGTAGTTCACCTGCATATGTGACATGTCACCAGCTGAGTGGGGGAGCAACCACACAGCAACTTCGTTTTCCCTTCCCTACGTCCCTCTGGACCTGCCCGTAGGGTAGTTCTTCCCCCAGCCACTCAGTGAACATTCAAGCAAGCAACATGGCCCGGCTAGAAATCCTTGCATGCTACAGTCTTGTTGTCACTCTAGTTCACCCATCGGTATCAGTCTTGTGATGCTTAAAGTTCAGGCCCAGGTGATAAGAACAAGCCCTTTCCCTGCCTGCTGCAGCTCAGCATCTTGCCACAGAGAACAAGGTGCGGGTTTCTTCATGCCCTCTTCTTCCTCCCCTCACTGGCCAGGTGTGGTTTGACCCCTCTGGGATGGAGGGAAGGAGATAAGAGTGGCTGGAAAGATCTGACTTCATGGCTGCATGCTCTAGGTGCAGGGGACTCCTTATGCCCTGGACCCTCTGATAAGCTCTTCAGAGCCCTCCTTGACAATGTTCCAGTACGTGTCCCAGGGCTTGGTGAAGGACTCTTTTTTGAGGGTCACTTGCTGCCTGCCCAGCAGTTCACCTCCAAAAGCTGCCAAGGCCAGACTGCCCACCAGGGCCTTTGCTGGGCAGTGTCTGGGCTCTCCCATATGCCAGCTCTGTCTCATGCATGGCCAACTTCAGGCCACAGAAAGGACTCAGCCATTCTTGGCCTGCCAGCAGAACCCAGAACAGCAGCCATTCACTTCTGCTCATCCACCAAAGCCACTGGCCAGCCCTGCCCTCATTGCCCACTAGGAATCCTAGGCCATTGCCAGACACGAGCTGCAGGGGTCTCACCATAAGCTCTTCCAGTGAGTCATGAATCCCCTTCTGTGTTGCCTGAGGTGACCGTCCCTTGTTCCTTTTGCATACTGTCCCAGGGAAGGGGGGGGGTCTTGTGTCAAGAATGCCCCTTTGTCTTCCTCCTCTCCCCCTCCTGTGGGTGATTACAGATGAGGGCTTTAGGAGAGTTTTATGACCAAATTTCAGTTAGCTGCCTGGAGGTGCAAGTCCCAGGTTAGCTGCCTAGAGATGCAAGTCCATTGTTTCACAATTCACTTTGCTACCTGTCCTCCGTTGTCTTCGTGCCTCACTCTTGTGTGTGGATACTATGTAGATAGAGGGATTGGAAGTTCTGTGAATGATGGATGGACAGATAATTCATAGATAGATTGAAAGACCCCCCTGAAGACTTTCTCCTTCCCAGTTTGATTTTTGCCTCCTCTGGGCCTTGGGTACTAGTAATATATGAGCTCTTACTGCTTCCCCATCTCCCAGTCTTTCTTCAGCTAGTTTCATTTGAGTGTTTCCTGTCAATACTCCAACAAGAAAGAGAGAGAGAGAGAATAGACACAGATGGATAGGTGGGCAGATAAGTAGAAATAGACAGATGAAGAGCTAGCTAGCCAGCACGTAATGTGGTATAATTTTTAACAACATCAAGCCCAGAATCAGACTCTTCAGGTTGTAACCCTGAGCAAGGTAGCCATATTGTGTCTCAACATCATTATAAGAAAAATAAAGGTATTAATAATAGTAATATTAACAACAATACTTCAGGAGGTTCTTTTAAGGAATGAATGAGAAAACACACGTAAAGAGAATAAAACAGTTCCAGCACATGGGAAGCACCCAAGAAATGTTAACTGTTATCATCTTTTTGCCTCAAATGAACATTTTTACATTAAAATGTTTTCAAATGCATACTATATAATGGCTATAAAATATTTTTTGGACCTACTGTAATTTAATTAGCCATGTCCCTTATTGGAAATGTAAATCATTTATGATTTCCCCTCTGCTCTAAGCAAGGTAAATTACCACTTGCTTCTGATCATTTCCCTAGGATAAGTTTTGGGATACAGCCTACCAAACTGCCTTCTGCAACCAACTCTAACCAACTCTAACCAGTGTAGCCAGATCACACTGTTAATTGATGACGTTCTTACCCCAATCCGTAATATTCCTAACTTAGAAAACTTGTGAGGTAAATATGATTGTTAGCTGTCTCCACTTGGCATTTCTTGGATCTTGGAGGAGGAAGTTAAGCCCTTTTGCAGGTGCTTTGGTCTTGTGTATCTTGTGTGGGTCCCACTCGTGCATCTTGTTTGTATCTCATTAAACCATTTTCTATCAGATTTTAGTATTTTTCCTATTGATTTGTGTATATTAAGGATACAATTTTTAAACTGAATTGTACTTTCTGCAAGTAATTTCCTAGTTTTTTTCATTTTAAGAGGGATTGGAAATTATATAAAATAATAATTTTATTAAAATAAAATATATTAAAATAACATCACAGAAGGCCATTGTAGTGGCTCATGCCTGTAATCCTGACACACTAGGAGGCCAAGGTGGTGGATCGCCTGAGCTCAGGCGTCTGAGACCAGCCTGAGTAAGAACAAGACCCCATTTCTACTAAAAGTAGAAAAATTAGCAGAGCATCGTGGCAGGCTAATTTTGGGAGGCTGAGGAAAGAGAACTGTGCAAGCCCAGGAGTTTGAGGTTGCTGTGAGCTATGATGCCATGGCCCTTTACCCAGGGTGACAGAGTGAGACTCTGTCTCAAAAAAAATAAAATAAAATAAAATCACAGAATAGTCTGGGATGGGAGAGATTTGGCAATATCAAATATGCAGACGATTATGTTGCCAGACAGCCAGGATGCTTACTGCTACTTCTCCCTTCAGAACTCCAGACTGTTCCCTAGGGTTCAAATCTGAGACTGCTATATATTTTATAATAATTCTTTTAGGTATCTACTATTTGCATCTTGACCTTTATTTTACAACTGGACATATAGTAAGGTTTGAGTGACTTTCGTAAGTCAGAAGAAGTAAAATTATCAGAATCTCTTGGCCACAACAGGAATTTGGGGCTTCAAATTCTGCCCTTGGAACACTTGGCTGACTTTTCTTTTTATCTCCTATCATCTTATTTCCTTGTATCTTCTGTGCATTTTGATTCTCCTTCCCCAAAAGACCCTTTGCACTTGCTCCCAAGACGGTGGTGTTTATGACAAACTTGCCTCCCTGCTCTTTCTTCTTGCCTCCATCACTCCCGGCATGTGTGAGTTTCCTGTAGAAAGAGACAGGACATAAGAGCCAGGCAGGGCGAGAAACATTTGATGTTTCTGTTCAATCCTGCTGCTTCTGAGAAAATATAATAAAAGAAACAGAGATGCAGCATGAAAGCAAGCAGAAGCAGGAGCCGAATGGTTACGGAGGGGATGTAGGAAAAGAATGGAAATTATGACTTGACAGCTCCAAAGACGGTGGCTTCCCTGCTCCGTGTTTTATAATTTCATCAGCATCCAGGATTTCCACTTTGAACGGACATGCGCCTGGGTACTGTGCATGCCATGAACCTCTTCTGACTGGGAAACTGGAGCAGACGTCTCCTGATCCTCAGTGTAATGTCAAAGCGTATGTCAGCAAGGTAACTGGGGGATGAGACGCTGAATCACAAGTGGCGAAGTTATTCAGGAGTTTAACATATTCACTAACAAAACCTTGACAGTGACAGAAGTAGATGAATGAATGACAAAAAGTGGAAATGAGTGTCACATTAGAGAAAGTGGAAAACAGTAACATCACAGCATTCCCACAGGATGGACTAGAGGTCATTGTTGATAATCCCTGTTTCCAGAGACTTCATTAAGGACAAGAGGAAACGTGAGTGAGAGGAGGAAGTAGCACGTGAAACTTGCGACGTGCTGACTGCGAGATGGCAGGTGTTTAACGTGTGAACCCAGATTCACACACGAGCACGGGGCAGACACACAGGTGGCAGCAGGAGGAAAACCCTGGAAGGAGCGGCGCCGAGTTTTAAGGGGCAGTTTTCTCTGGGTGGAACGTTGTCTTTCTCATTCTTGTCCGGATCATTGACATCTATTTTCTTTATAATCAGAGAACAGGGAAAACAAATTAGATTGTGAAGGTACAGAGGAAAAAAAATGGAAGTGTAAGTCTCAATTTTCAAATTTCAGCTTAACAATCTGACTTGTTTTTGTAGCTGGTGCGCTTGGTTTTCCCTGATCTTGGCACCCGGAGGCTGGGCACCAGAGGAAGCGCCAGGTAGGTTTATAATTTTTGTTTTATTTCAAATGTTAAAAACCGGGATTTGGAAAAAAAAATCACAAAACGAGTGGCTAAAAAAAGACAAAACAGAACAAACTGTATATATACACATATAGTACAACACTTTAAACGTCTGGACATGTAAATGTCTCATTACTGAAATATTTAAATAATTACACATATAGGATAATGTAACCATTTTATTATGTTCTGAACAAAAATGTCTAAGTAGTCACCTGATTAGCATACATGAATTAACATTCAGGAAGCTAGGTCCCAAGCTTGTATTTTCAATGCAAAAGGAAATTCCAGCGTTATCTGGTGCAGCATGTCGTAATTGTCACTCAATTATTATTCTTTTTTGTCATTTGTTTTAAATTGAGACCAGAAATCAGTGAAAAGGGATCAAAGCCGATGACTTAGGAAAAGGGGCTGCCACTCATGAAGGGATGGAAGATGGGGGAAGGGTTTGCCAAACCTTATCCTTTGGCAATAATTAACTTGAAACATTTTTGTTGGCTTGGCGCCTGTGGCTCAGTCAGCTAAGGCGCCAGCCACGTACACCTAGGGTGGCGGGTTCAAATCCCCAGCCCGGGCCCGCCAAACAACAATGATGGCTGCAACCAAAAAATGGCCGGGTGTTGTGGTGGGCGCCTGTGGTCCCAGCTACTTGGGAGGCGGAAGCAGGAGACTCGCCTGAGCCCAGGAGTTGGAGGTTGCTATGAGCTGTGATGCCATGGCACTCTACCCAGGGGGATAGCTTGAGGCTCCGTCTCAAAAAAACAAAGAAACAAACAAAAAAAGGAACATTTTTTGTTTTGCTCTGAGACTGAACAAGTTGCTGCAGTTTCCTGGGCTGGACAGAGAAGGGAAGGGCTGTAGGGGAGGAGCCTACCCACCAGACTGGGTTTCTGAGAACCTGAATCTATATCTCACGAGAGGGAACCTTGGTGCCACTCCATACTAATAGCAGGGGCACAGGAGGCTTTCCGGTCTCATCTCTCTAAGATTTCAAACCCATACGTATGAACAGAGTTTGGTCAGGCTGAAAGATCAGCCTTTTGGAATACATGGAGTCACTGATAAAACCCAGAGAAGAACTCCAAGTCTGCATTAGCCAGCCTTCTCTGTGCCTTCCAGAAAGCCTGCCAACAGTTTGTCCTGATTTTAAAGATGACCTTTATTTTTTCAGGTATCATTATGATGGAATCTGTATCAAGAAAAGTTCTTTCTTCTATGCCCAGTATTGCTACCTTCTAGGTGAAAAAAGGCATCACAGGTTAGTCCCTATCATTGGGGCACTTCGGCTTGGGGTCACAAGCCTGGGTAATATCTGAATCATTCATATTTTAGTTGTACATGGTTATTATGAAAGTTTTGAGTTACACAAAAATCAGGAAACGTAAAATCTGTGTTTTTATGGAAACAAACGAAGCCCTCCCAGCAGCACCAATAAGCCAAGCAAGGTAAAACTTGCATGGGTGAATCAGAAAGGAGGCTGCCGACTGTGTTTGTTGGAAGTGAAATCATGGACCATAACATGGTCTGCATCAAAACCTTGGTAGTGACCCACGCATCTCACCGACTGGTAGTTCTGCCTTGAAGTCCTCTTTAGGGATGGAGACACACACATCACATCAACAGGTCTTTGACCAACAACACCCCTGTCAGCCTCTGGCAGCATCTTTGAGAAATCGGACTTCTGGTTCATTCTCTTGGATTCTTTTCATTTCATGTCACCCCAATGGCCAGAGCCATTTTTTCACTAAGTGAGTCATTATTCTTCTCAACTTTTATGCAACAGTTGACACAATTGACATATTCAGAGGGAGAAATGAGTATGGCTAAAATTATGATTTGCATGAGGGAGAAATAGGCAAGGTTACTAGAAATAGGCACGTCTTTCTTAAAACTTTCTTTAGTCCTCAGGACTCTCTGCACCATCCACCCACCCCACTCCTCCTCTGTCGTCATAATTCTCACCTGTCACCTCCCACAGGTGGATGCCTCCTAAGCTGTGGCCACTGGTCCTGACCCAGGCATTTGTCTCTGGCTCTCCACTGGGCATTTCCATCTAGATGGGCCCATGGGTGCCTCACACTCAATGTGTGGAAGTCTAAACTTAGAATCTCCCTCCAAATTGTCTCTGCCCCTGGACTTCCTTATTTTGGTCTAAGATACCAATGGGCAGAATCTGGACAAAGTGGTACTGCAAAGCCACCCCTGGCCTCCCCTAGGGCACAAAGCCCTGTTAATGTTTCTTTTTCAGTTCTACTGACTCACTCCTTCTGGTACTGATATTTCCCTTAAGCCCTTGTCATCTTTCACTGAAATGATTTCCAGAGATCCCACATGGCCTTCTCTCCTCTCTTTGCCATTCTGACCACAACCACCAGACTAACCTCCCCCAAGTTCTGCACCTGCTTTGTCTCTTTCCCTTCTCAGAACATGAGGGTGCTTGCCCTTGCCAGATGGGTGCTAGCAGCCCACTTCCTTCCTGCTCCTCCTTCCAGCCATATTGCCTGTTTCTCCCCAACATAAACCATAATCTCAGCCACCCCTGCTTCTCTCTGCATATAACAAATGAGGTTCTGCCATGACTCCCACCATTCCATCCTTCCACGATGCCATTCCTTCTTGTCTCTGTCTAATAGGACCATGCTGAATTCATCTATTCCCTTTGGACATACCTCAAGGACCACCCACCCAGCAGGACCATCCCCAGTAATGACAGCTTCAGGAAAGATTCTTTCCTTTTTCATACTGCTCACTGGTCATCTACATAGCCAGCACTTCTGCTTGATTCATGAACTATTCATTGAGTCTTTGTCTGTTATAAATAGATGATGTATGTCCAAGCAGCCAAGGACAATTTCAGTTTCATTTGCAACCCAACATAATTATTAATAGTGCCCCTTTCACTCTCAAAAGTGTTGTAGTTTAGATAACAAATTATAACCAATTGCACCGCCGCCCTCTGTATAAAGCATCCTATGTGTGAGGCACCTGCTGAGGTGGAAAGATGAGAAGCCTCCAACATGGGTCAGACATAGACCGTGCTCTGAAGACCTCATAGGGGAGCTCAGATCAGACATTTCACTTGATACTAAGGGTGACATGATGGGTGGCAGAAATGTGCAAAAGGTCTCATGAGAACTCAAAGATGGGGAGCCCATATTTTGGGCAGAGGATCTTGAAAGGCCTATAAGGGAGCTGGGCTTTGAACTAAAATCATGAAGGATGGATTAAAATTTTGACAGGTGGTGTAGGAGAGGGAAGGAGGACAGCAGGTGACCTCCCGGCTTAGGGAGGAAGGGATGTGACGGCGTGAGGTTCCTTCTGTGCGGGAGTGTGTGGAGCCACAGTAGAAGATGACTCTGGAAGCAAGCTCAGAGGGCTCTGACTGCTAGGCTGGGCAGTGGGGGTCGTCTATAAGTCCATCAGAGGCTTCCCGTGAGAAACAAGGTGGAGTCACCACTGAAATCCCCACCAGGGCAGATACCGTGCGGCTTTGCTTGTTTTGATCCTGCTGAGGTATGTGTGTGTGTGTCCCTTCAAAATGCATATTGATTAAAAGTTCAGTGACATAGCATTCATACCTTTGGCCCTTCTGCCTTCTGCCCTGTGAGGACACAGCCACATGGAGCAAAGAATGAAACTGGAGGTCACTGTATGAAGTGAAATAAGCCAGGCACAGAAAGACAAGTACTGCATGTTCTTCCTCATAGGTGGGAGCTAAAAACGCTGGTCTCAGGGAGGTCGAGAGCAGAATGGTGGTTACCAGAGTCTAGGAAGTGTGGTGGGAGCACGAGAGGTGGGCTAATGGACACTGACATACAGTTAGATGGAAGGAGTAGGGTCTATCTGTGTGTTTGACGGCACAGTAGGGTGACTGTAGTTAGTAATGTATTGTACATTTCACAATGGCTAGAAGATTTGAAATGTTCCCAACATAAAGAAATGATAAATGTTTGAGGTGATGGACATGCTAAATACCCTGATTTGATCTTTGCACTTTGTATACATCTATTAAAATGCCACATGTACCCTATATTTATGTACAATTATTATGTAAAAGAAAAAAAAGCAGAGACTTCGCCAGACACTGACTCTGCAGCACCAATGACCTTGTACTTCCCAGCCTTCAGAACTGTGAAAAATACATGTCTTTTATTTATAAATTACCCAGTCTAAGGTATTTTGTTATAGCGGCAAGAACAAACTAAGATCTATCCTCATTCAGAGTAGGCACTGAAATAGCTGTTGAAGAGCTGAAAACTCAGATTGGGGTTTAAGAAGAGTAGATTAAGGAGGAGGCCGGTCAAGGCCTCTCAGAGTCAGGGCCTGCGGAATCCGGCAGTTGGTTGAGTCAGTGTCCTTAGAAGGGCACAGAGATGACTCAGCCACACCCGTCCCACCAAAACCTCGAACTCAACCTCAAATAAAGTCATTATGCTCTGTCTCCGACCAGCTCTTCCTCTTCCGTCTCTTATTCATCCCTGAGTCACAAAGATGGAAAAGTTACATCAGCAAAATTGGAGAAGCTGGGAAAGGGAATAGCTGTGCCGAGAGGTTTATTTCTTCGGTTAACGTTAGACTGTGCCCAGCAGTCAGCCAACTAACGGGCCACGGACAGAGCCCTGCACACTCCAAGGAGGCAACTAACCAGGCAGGCACTTGGCACTTGGGGTGAGAGGCCATTAGTGTCCCGGAGACTCTGCATTTGTTTCAGACATCACAGGGAGAGGGGAGAGGAGCAGTCTTTGTGGGATAAAGAAAATAGGCTTGCTCATCCGTGAAGAGGAAGAGGACTGCCTGGGATAAGGATAAGGGCAGAGGTGATGTTAGCTTGTTCATGAGATAAGTCCAACAACGGATGCTTTTCATGTGCTCTGCGTTCAACAAATTATTCCATAATTGACGAACTTTAAAGTCTTAGTCAATTAAGAAATTATTTTTAAGCATTATGTTATTTTTAAAAGCATTATATTCCTAAGCAATGCCACATTTCAAGACTTATTAAATGAGGCCAGGCACGGTGGCTCATGCCTGTAATCCCAGCACTTGGGAGGCCGAGGTCGGTGGATTGCCTGAGTTCAGGAGTTTGAGACCAGACTGAGCAAGAGTGAGACCCCATTTCTAAAAATAGCTGGGAGCTGTATCTGGCACCTATAGTCTCAGCGACTTGGGAGGCGGAGGCAAGAGGATTGCTTGAGCCCAGTTTGAGGTTGCTGTGAGTTATGATGCCACAGCACTCTACCAAGGAGGACAAAGTGAGACTGTATCTCAAAAAAAAAAAAAAGTACTTACTAAATATGGAGTTTAGGAGGCAGCAATATAATAAACGTTGCAATGTTAATAATCAATGAGCTGTACTGATGAAAATGTCATCAATTTTATTCATGATATCTTTTACACAAGAATCCAATCCCTCTTAATCTTAAAATTTAGGTCTCAAAATAAAAATGTTTACCTTTCTGGGTTTCAGGTAACGAAAACACTATAACTTAGCCTCTGTTTATTAATATTTATTTGTTCACTCAATAAATATTTGAGTTTCAACAATAAGTCAGGCCTGTTCTAGCTGCTAGTGATATAGCAGTGAACAAGGTAAACAAGGCCTCTCCTCTTACTGAGTGTTAGTCAAGGAGAAAGAGTTAAAAAGGAACAATAGCTGATGTGATGTGAAGACCGTACATGGGAGTCCTGGGAAGGCCTCCCTGAAATGATGCCATTGGGGCAGAGTGCCAGTAAAGGAGCCACGATGGGACAAATAAGCATTTCAGGCAGAGGAAAGAGCAAGTGCAAAGGGCCTGAGGCAGAGATGAGCTTAAAGAACAACAAGAAAATCTGAGGGTGGACTTTGGTAGATGAATGAGAACAACCCAGACAATAGGAGGCAGAGGCTAGAGAGACTAATAGGGAGCTTTCGCAGAAGTCCTGGAGAAATGGCCCTTCGAATATAATTACTGAAATAATTTTAATTCTCCTAGAAAGGCAGCATAATGCTGTGCAATCTTCCAGCAGAGACTCTGGAACAGACTGTCTTGCTCTAACTGATCAGCTGCAAGCAGCATAACCTCTCTGAGCCTCAGTTTCGTCATCTATTAAATGAGCCATACTGTGTGTGGCTTCAGAGCAAAAGAATTTATTAGAGACAGAAAGGGATTGTCTTAGTCTGTTTTCTGTTGATTATAACAGAATACCTGAAACTAGATAATTTATAAATAAAAGGAATGTATTTCTTACAGTTATAAAGGCAGAGAAGTCCTAAGTTGATGGGCCGTATCTGGTGAGGGTCTGCTTGCTGTTGGGGACCCTCTGCAGAGTCCCAAGACAACACAAGTCGTCACATGGAGGGGGGCTGAGCCTGCTAGCTAAGGGGTCTTATTCTTATAAAGACTCCAGATCCTCTTCCATGAAAGCCCTTTAATCCATTAACCCATTAATCCAGCGGTTCTCAACCTGTGGGTCACGACCCCTTTGTAACAATGAAAATACATCGCGACATTAAGAAGGTTAAGAACCACTGCTAATCTATTAGTGGATTAATCCATTCTTAAGGGCAGGCCCCTCATGACCTAATCACCTCTTAAAGTCCCCATCTCTCAATACTGCCACATTGGGGATTAACCTTCAACAAGAATTTTAGAGGAGAGGAATATTCAAACTATAGCAGGGACATTATATCATGATTTTAAAAACCCACCAGGAGGACCTAACCATCCTAAATGTGTGCACACCAAAACAACCAAGATGGCCTTTCTGTTTCCTGAATGATGCTATACCCCTACTACAATGACTTGAGGTTATTCTAGCAACTCTCAACCACTACCCCCACTGCACTGGGGTTCTCCAAGCCACCTCCACTTTCAGAGATCCAATAAAAGGACTCACAACAGAGATTCACGATAAGACGTAGTAAAGATACCCAGAATCATAAGAGAAAGGAGGCAGAGTCTGGCGGTGCCCATGTGAGCCTTTCTTACACTCTGTACCTCTCACGGGGGAGGATGACACGAAGTGCACTCCCTCCCCAGCAAGGAAAATGCAGCAGGATGTGTATGAGGTTTCTTCCCAGGAGAGCCCATTAGAGATTGGGAATCCAGAACCGGTCACATAGGCACCCTCTGCCTAACTCATGCCAAAATGATAGACTCCCCACGGAAAGCAAGTGTTTGGTATAAACCATACAGTTTGTACAGTTTAGGCACAGTAGACGGAGTGCTTGTCAGCAAACTGTTGACTGGGAACACTCCAAGAGCCAAGTTCCCAAACCCCAGCCAAGGACCAAACTTGGCAGCAGGATTTTCTAGGGATAGTGGTCTCCAGTGGTGTTATCTCTTTTCTGCACAGTTGCAGAACCCTAAGAATATACTAGGAAAATCATGAGTCACACTCTTCAAAAATATAGTATATAAATTACTTCTCAATGAGTTTGTTTTAAAAAAAAAAATCCCAGCAAGATTTATCCTAAAAGGTATCTGGAAAAAGCAAATAGCTCAAACAAGCTTGACAAAAAAGAGCAAAATGGGAGGAAAGACACTCTACGTTATGTTAGGGCTCATGGTAGCTATCAGCGTGGACTGGTGGAGGTGTGGACACAGAGATCAGTGGAACAAGGTGGAGGATGCAGAAATCAATCCAAAATACACTTAGTGAATATTTGGCAGAGGTACACAATTAAATCAATAGGAGGAGGTAGCTTTTGAACAAATAGCAAACAACACTGCAACCATTGGACAAATACAGGTCAAAAGAATGAACTTCGACCCAGACTTTACAACTGACACGAAATTCACTCAACTTGGATCATAGACTTCAATTTCAGGACCTAGGCAAAAAGTTCGTAGACTTGACACCAGTGGCATGATCCGTAACAAGAAGCACTCATTAAGTTGGACCTCATCAAAATAAAAACTTCTGGCTTTTGGAAAGCCTATGTGAAGAAAGATGGAAACTGCAAACCACATAGCCAACAAAGGACTAATATCTAGAATACAGGCAAAAATACTCAAAATGCAACGATAAAGGAATAATCCAATAAGAGAATAGGCAAAAGACTCGTGTACATGTCACCAAAGAGAATAGCCAGATGGCAGATGGGTGCATGAAAGGATGTTCAGCATCATGAGTCATTACAGAGATACAAATTAAAACCATAGTGAGATAAAACTGTTCCCCTATTGACTGACTAACATGAAAAATAGTGACAATCCCAAATGCTGACAGGGATGGAGAGAAACTGGATCACTCACATTGCTGGTGGGAAGGTAAAATGGTCCACCCACTCTGGAAAACATTTTGATAGTTCCTTATAAAACTAAACACACAATCACTATCCAAGGCAGCACTTGTCCACTTGGGCATTTATTCCAGAGATATGAGAGCTTACGTCCACACAAAAACCGGCACATGAATATCCATAGCAACTTTATTCACCACATCCCCAAACTGGCATCGGCCCAGATGTCCTTCAACAGGTGACTGTAATCATCACACAGTGGTCCATCCATACTACGGGGCACCTACGACTCAGCAGTAAAGAGGAACAGACAACTACTGACACACAGGACAACTTGGATGAATTTTGCTGAGTGAAAAACCTCCAATGCCAAAAGGTTATACACCATATAAGTCTATTTATGAAACATATTGAAATGACAACATTTTGAAATGGAAGATGGATTAGTGGTTGCCGGAGATTAGGGAGCTATGGATGGAAGGACCAAGAGAGGGGTGTGGTTACAAAGGCAATACAAGGGATCTTGGTGGCCATGGAGCTGTTCAGTATCTAGTGTCGGGTGGTGGATACATGAAGCTGTGCAGGTGATGTAACTGTGTTGAACTAAACACACACACACTAAAGAGTTTGAGTAAAACTTGGGAGATTTGAGCAAGATCAATGGATTGTAACAATGTCACTATCCAGCTCTATACTACAGTATAGTTTTTGCAAAATGTTACCATTGGGTGAAACTGGGCAGAGTGTAAAAGGAGACCTCCCTGAATTATTTCTTACAACTGCATGTAAATCTACAATCACCTCCAGGAAAATGTTTAGTTTAAAAGAGCAAATCAGGGAGAATCCTACAATCCAGAAAAGGCCATCATGGTGGGTCCCGTGAACTATCCACAGCCTCCCTTCCCCAGTCCTCAGGTGGTCCAAAGTCTCAGTTTCTTCCACTCACACCCAATCTTTCTTCTCACAGTTGGCGGGCAATTCTTCCTTTCTTTTAAAGTATTCTTCTGGCACTTTCATCCTCATGAATGTGGACATGACAGCACGGTTGCTCTTCTTCTGGAGACTGGAGCATTGTCTTGTGTTGAACAGAACAGGAGCAGGGCCCCTCAGCCCCAGGAGGCCACTTGCCAGGACAGGAGCAGCGTGGAGCCCCTGGAAGTCATCAGCCCCAAGGTGTGAGCTGTGTCTGCTCAGGGCCCACTCTCATAGCCCATTCTGGCTTTTAAGAGCACAGTCCCTCTTGTGTTTAAAGCCCAGAGGGGAGCCCCCGCAAACCTACAGCAAGCATTTTAGTTGTTTCCCAAAGTTGCATGCCTTGGTGAAGCCGGCATTTCTCTGTGTGTGCTGCAATCATGGACAGATTAACAAAAAATTTTCTGCTAATGTTCACCCAAGGGAGGAAGCGGAATTGGATTTGGGTGGAGGTAGGGGTGGCTAAAAAGAGTATGCCTTGCTAGGATCGTCTTAGAGTGGACTATACAAGTTCTCCCAGAGCAACCCTCTGAGTCACCCAGCTGTGCCAAGTTGTTCAAGACCTTTTTTTTCTCTTTCTGGACCTAGTATTAAGGAAAGAGAGGGAAATGGCAATAAGAGCATCATTACAGAGAGGTTAGATAGGACCCAGGGTTGGTAGCAAAGGGACAGCTTTGAGGGATTTGTCTGCTCTTACCACCCCAAGCACTCTAAAAAAGCATGTAACCTAACTTAAAAAAATCTAGTCTCCAGGAAAGACAGACCATCTTCTCCCTCTGCCCCTCCTTGGCCCCATCAGTTTAGAAATTATGATGCCCTGATCTCTGAAACTGCCCTCCCCACATTGGGCAGAAGCCACAGGGAGTCAGGAACAGAGTAGGGACCCGGGCACTGATGTCCACCTAGCTGGACTCCTGGCCGTGGTGGTGGAGCAGCAGGTGGCAGGTGCTTTGGGGCCAAGGGCACTTGCTGTCACCAGGCCTGGTGGAGGAGGCGAGCGGGTCTCACTGAAAACTGCTGAGGCAGCATTCGCACTGAGCCAAGGTTTGATTTTGAAAGCAAATGAACAGTTTGAGGCCTTTTTTTTATTTTTTAAGTGAAAGTGACATAAATGGGCTGTGCGTGCTGTAGAAAAAGACTTCCTCACCAAGTCCAGCGCCGTCTCCCTCCCGGCTTCCCTTGCAAGGGCAGCACCGCTTTACAGGCAATGGCCTCCCCGGATTCCATCCTGTTTAGCTGGCAACCAGACTGAGACTGGGACTCGGGTGTAACTGCTGACCTAGAAATTCATGCAAGAATTGAGGCCAAGGTGTAAAATACTTTATGCTGCATTTCCTGTGCGTGCCCGTGTGCGGTACCACACCTGAGCAGCAGCTCAGCCTCACTCTCTCTGTTCCCTACCTCGTAGGCAACATCCCTGGTTGACAAGTTTCAAGGATAAGTTTATTTCATTTTCTTAATAGGAAGTCCCCTTCTATCTCATGTAAAGTTCTGAAATCAACTCTACAGAAACCCGTGTTTCTCTTCAGGCTATATGGACACAAAGCCTTGCCCTGCAACGCTCTCTGTCTCCCTCTCTCAGCTTTGCCAACTTAGCTTATTAAAGGCCTTTAAAAGGCTTCTAAAACCATGCCGTCTACACTCCGTGCCTTTGTTCTTCCATTCCTTTGTTCTTTTGCCAGCCCATGAGCTCAGGGGCTGCCGGGCGGCCCTGAGCCTGGAGAAGGCGGGGCCCAGGTCCACAGCTGGCTGGCTGTGCCCCCAGAGCAGAAAAGGCAAAGGGTTCGAAACCTCCAGGCCACCCCTCTCCCAGGAAACTGAGGTCACAGGCTACTGGCCTGGCGGGTTTTGGGCACCTTGGCACACACCAGCAGTTCCTTAGAGGGTATCCCCAGCCCCCCAAAGGTGCCTCTTTTCTTTCCATATGTGCAGCCTCAGCCCCAGGAGGGCCTGGGAGTCAGGCTCAGCCTTCCCGGGGCAGGGGGCCAAGAGCCGCCACAGGCCTCTGATGCGCCCCAGACCAGCTCACTCTCAGGTACTAGTAAGGTGCCCAAGTTGCAACCTGCTTTGGGCTGTGTCCACCCTGTGGTTTTCAAGGCTGGCTACAACTTGTTAAGGTTAAAAAATGTGTATTACCTGGGTTGTCTGGCAGCTTAAAAAAACATACAGATGGAGAATTACACCCTAAAGATGATACTCTTCCTTGCTTGGGAAAAGTTTTAAAAGCAGGTACCACTCCTCAGCCCCTTCACATGGGGAACGGTATCATTTGTTCAAAGCATCCCTTACCTGCCCTGCAATGCACCATGTGATTTGCTGTCTGCCAGCAAAGCCTGGCCCCCAGCCACAGAGTTTTGCCTCAAGAAGGCGAATGTGGATGGCTTATACTTTCACCACTTCCAGAGGCCTCCCCCTGGGTCATCATTTTGCAATAAAGTGGCTCATAAAATCGAACGGGTCAGGATCCGGTTAAGCTATATAACGGCAAGGAAGCTACAACTCTCAGCAAGCTAGTTTTTAAAATAAGGTTGTTCCTGTTCATTTGAAGTTTCAAAAGATGGATGTCTTACTTTTATGCTTCTTGTGTGCATTGTCTTTTTATGACACACACATCTATCTTAAAAGAATAGTAGGACAGGCAATAGTCTACTCTGAAGCCAGCACTGGATCTGGAGCTCTATGAATTCTGTTTCTCTGCACTCATCTGCAAAATGGGAATAGTAATATAATTATATAAGTAACAGGAATATAATTCCTACCTACATTCTGAACAGGTACTTGTGGGAATTAGGGTAAAACATTTAGCCATAAGTAAATGCTCAGTATATTTTAGTGGTTAATATTATTAGCATAATCGAAACTATATTGTTTTTTTGTAGTCGTAATGGCATTCCTCATATGAAGATATATTTACTACTTAATACATTCAAATATTCATCATATCAAGGGTGTCTTTTCCTAATCAAGAGAATTATCTCATGTGCTTTGAGGAGCGATTGCAATTAGGCCCGTTAATGACGGGAAGCTGGAGCACCCCTGTTCTGATAGCTGACGCCGAGCGCGTGTGGCACATGAACTAGGTTTTATTACATTCTTATCCTCTTACCTTTGTAATTGCTTCAAGTTGTTCCGCGGCCGTTGGAGTGATTTGTGAGGGCAAGTTACGATGCCAAAATGATGTCAATGAAAGTCTGGATGAATGACAAATGATGTCAAAAACTGAGAATGTGAATGCAATTTGTAGTTAGACAAAAAGGAACTTAAATGCCAAAAAGCGTATTAAGCTAGTGCTACATTTGAAAGACTTTGTAGGAAAATTGTTTTTGGAATCCAGATGAGTTGCATGCCATATAATCATCTCAGTCCTCCTCTTTTTTCAGCCAAATTGATCATAAAAACTAATTAAAGTAAACAGTGGTTCTCGGGCTTTGTCCCCACTGTCCTGAGTGAAGTAAACATTTTGCTGATGCCCAGGACTAACCTGGTCTTTCTCCACTCTCCATGCATGACGTGCAGGAAGAATCTCTTGACCGTCTAGTAAGCCCCAGGGCGGGGGGCGGGGATGGGGCTCTGAATCTACGTGTTCAAGTGAGACTGGCAAAGGTCATGAAGATCATCAAATCCCATCCCTTCCCCCCCTTTATGGTGATGGAAAATGGGGCCCCCCAGAGCTCACATGACTCACTCAAGCAACACTTGAGTGAAACTATATTGTTTTTTTGTAGTCGTAATGGCATTCCTCATATGAAGATATATTTACTACTTAATACATTCAAATATTCATCATATCAAGGGTGTTGATGGCAGAGCTGGACAAGGGTGCCCACTCCATAGCACTGTGGGCTTCTCAGCCTCTGTTCCTCCTGGTCTCCCCTCTGTTCCTCCTGAATAACCCATTCCCAGCTGATGGGTCATCCCTGAGCAGCTATTAAATCTCAACATCCCAGGCCCAGCCTGTCTGGGACCCTGTGGAGCAGCAGTGAAGGGGTAGCTCCCAAGAGCACAGCAGACTTCATGGGACACACTCGCCTCTGCTGCAAGCTTTGGCCTTCTCCTCTGCCTTCGTGAGTCCGTACCACTAAAGCATCACAGGCCTCAGAGAGCAGGTGGGAAAAGATGCCGTTTTGGACTAGAAGCTCTTCCTTCCCAGCAAGGCTGGCTCTGAATGTTGTGTGTGCTTTCCTCAGAGCCATATTTGAGAATGACTGTGCTTTTGATCACAGCCTGATACATACCCCAAGGCCTGAATCAGAACTGCACTCAGGAAATGATGCAAGGGGCAGTCGGTCCAAAGACACAAAGCCATCCTGGCTGGCACCCTGAGAGGTTCCATCTGAAATGGCCACCCTCAGGCTTTCTCTGGCCTCAGCCTCACCTCTTATACATCCTCTTTAGTGGGGGGCTGGTCTGCCTCTCTCTCTAGCCTTGCCTGGCCTTGCCTGCCACAGTAAAAACAGCCAATGACGGCAGTGTTCATGCAGCCGATTCTGCCAGATCTTCTGGGTGCTGATGACGTGGGCTCAGACCTCCACAAATCCCCACCAGTGACGATTCTCTGCTCACCTGCCTGTGGCCCGACACGGTTGCAGCCCTGCTCCCCCTCTAAGTCATGCATATTTTTGTGGATCTTTGCTTGCTTGTATGAAGCCTCTGAAAAGAGATGATTAAAAAAAAGCAACATGGAGAATCCACAAAGAACCAAGAGTAGACCTACCATTTGATCCAGCAATCCCACTACTGGGTAGCCACCCAGAAGAAAAAAGTCATTTTATCAAAACGACACTTGCACTAGAATGTTCATTGCAGTACAATGCACAGTCACAGAGATGTGGAATCAACCTGAGTGCCCATCAATTCAGGAGCGGACTAAGAAAATGTGATATATATATATATTGTGGAATACTTAGCCATAAAAAAAAAATTAATACTTTTTGCAACAATCTGGATGAACCTGGAGAGACCATTCTCCTAAGCAATTGAAAAAGCAAACACCACACATACTCACTATTAAATGAGAACTAACCAATTAGCACTCAAGTGCCTGGATGGAAGTAAAACTCAATGGAAATCAAGCAGGTGAGGGGGGAGGTGAAATTATACCTACGGGGTACAATGTACACTATCTGGGTGATGGGGATACTTATAACTTCGACTCAAGGAGTACAAAATAATCCAGTAACCAAGACATTTGTGCCCCTAAAATATTCTGAGAAATAAATAAATAAATATGATCTCATTAAAGCTACACCTGGACCTATGTTATCAGCCATGCTCTTGAATTCGGACATCCATCAGTGGAAAGAGACAGTCTCGACACTCCTTTGCCTAAATGGAGGTTGGGAATTTTTTGTAGATGACGACATCTCTCTATGAGGTTGAAATATTTTTTCTCTCCTGCTAATTATTTTAAAATCTCCCGATTAAATGCTAAAAAGTCACATAGTTCCCCCAGCAAGGATGGGCCTTTGCAGGGCAGGCAAGTTAGTTCCCTGCGGTTTTCCTTATAAAGACAAGGAGGGTAATACCACTCACCTTTCCTCTGCTGTTGAATTAAACCCATATTCTACATCGAACACATGCAGAAACTCAGCAGTATCGTTTAAGAACTCAAAAAAAGTGAGAGCATCATTCAATTATAATGAGAATTATTCATTACTCCAAAGCTATCAGGGTGGGGATTGAGGGAGAAGGATAACTGGTAAAGTTGAGAGTGTCCCTTGTTGCTCCTTGAAGTTTGAACCCAAATATTCTGGCTTTCAAATTCCTGTTTCTGAGCATCCAAAGGGTACTATCAGTGTCACCATCAGAATTGCCTAATAAGGGCCATCCAAGTATGGTGATGTGATAAACACCAACCAAATCAGGCTAACTAGTCAAAAAGGACGCTCTCCTGAGCTTATCAAGCTGCCAGCTGAAAGGAACATGGATACTTGGATTAATAAGACAATGAGATGGCCCCGGGCGTATGTTTTTCTAACACCTGACATTGCATCTGTCACAACCCTCAATCAACATCTTTGCAATTATTTGACATTTTTCCTCCCCTATAGGCTATAACCTCTAGGAGAATAGGCCTGTCTCCCTGGATCACAGCTGTATCCACCAAGGTCTAGCACAATGCCTGACATGTATGCAGTAGGCATTCAATAAATGATTAATGAATGAATGAGAAATGTATAGATGGATGGGTGGAACTGAGAGTACTCTTACTTCAGTCTTTCATTTACTTCCCAAAGAAACATATTAGGAGTACATGTTGGCACAATGTGAAATTATGGAGAAATCGTTCTTCCTTTAATTTATAATATACATATGTGCATGTGTATGTGTATATATATATACATATGTGTGTGTGTGTGTGTGTGTGTGTATTCTTTTTTTTTATAGGCAGAGTCTCATTCTGTTGCCCTGGGTAGAGCACCGTGGCATCAGCCTAGCTCACCTCAAACTCCTGGGCTCCAGTAATCTTCCTGCCTTAGCCTCCTGAGTAGCTGAGACTACAGGCGCCCACCACAACATCCAGCTAATCTTCCTATTTTTAGAAGAGATGCAGTGTCACTCTTGCCCAGGCTGGTCTCATATTCCTGAACTCAAGGGATCTCCCCACTCTGGCCTCCCAGAGTGCTAGGATTTAGAAGTGAGCCACCAGGCCTAGCCTGGTGGTGGCCTCTTCCTCCAACTTAGTTGAAGAAAGCCACACATCTCTGACATCTCTAAAGAATGATGACCATGTTTTTTGTTATTACATTTCTTTTCTATGAGCCCTTTACTTAGTGACTCTTCATTTCTGACATTTTCTATGTCTTGTTACATTAAAGATTTTATTTTCAGTTTTACTTATTGTAAAACTTTTTTTGTTGCTATAATGTCCCCGAATGTGTGGAAATGGGCTGTTTGTAAGTTTTACGTGGAGAATCCATCATTGTCATACCTGCACAAGACACTGAGATGTGGATGGCTTAAACAACAGAAACTTGGGAGAAGGGAGAGGAGCAAAGCGAGGAGGGAGGGGATTGGTAAGCTCTTACCTAACGGGCACAATGTGAGGGGGTGAAAGTCTCCACTACCAGGTGGACTTTCCCAGACAAATGCAAATACTGTAACCTAATAGTTTGTGCCTTCATGTTAATCTGAAATGAAAAAAATAATAATAAAATGCAAATAATCATGGCATCTAAGAAAATGAAAAACAACAGAAATTTATTTTTTATAATTCTGAAGGCTTCAAGTCCAAGGTGCCAAAAAAGTATGGTTTCTGGCGAGGGTTCTTCCTGCTTGCAGTCAGCTGCCTTCTTGCTGTGTCCTCTGTGGTCTTTTCTTTGTGCACCTGTGGGGACAGAGTTACTTCTCTGGCATCTCCTCCTCTTCTCGTATGGACCCCCATCCTACTGCATTAGGAACCCTCTCTTATAACCTCATTTAGCCTTAATTATCTCCTTAAAGATCCTGTCTCCCAATATACCACACTGGGCTCTGTCTAGGGCTTCAACATGAATTTAGGGAGAACACAGCTCAGTCTGTAACACATGACAAACGGAACCTCAGAGACACTTCACATGCTTTGTCTTTGGGTCTCCTGACCTTGCCCATCATTCTGTGTGCATGTGCGGGATTTATACATACATCTTTCCAGGTTGAATGGATCCCATGGCCTCAAAGCCTCTTTTCATTGGAAAGACCAAAGTAAAATTTCCGTTTTGATAATAACTTTGTTAAACGATGAAGAAAGTGCCTTTCTGGTAGGTTCATATCCAGAACATAAATCTGGTTTTTGAAATAGAGAATTATTTGCAAACACCTATCAGCTGAGTATCAAGTATTCTGCCCACTTTTCTGTGACTTGAAGAACGAACTGACAGCGCAAACCTTCAGAAAGAGACCCCCTGGGACTGTTAAGGGTCTGGCTGGGGATGGAAACTTTTCCCATGAGAGTTAAGAGCCATTTTTCTCCACCTCCCCTCTAACTCTCACCCCTATCTGAACCATCATTGTCCTGCTTCCAGACACAGAGCAAAGGTCCACCGGCTTCTTCCACTCCTTTTGTGTTTACGTAGAGCCAAAACCATCATAAGTGAAGACACGTACGTGTTGCCTCTGAGTGGATGGAGCCACCTGGGTCATGTCTGCCCAAACTGAGCTGACAGGGAAGACTGGGAGGAGACACCACCACCTCTAGCATCCGGAGAATACACATTCTCTGGTGCAGGGGCGAGTCCCAGGGATCCCAGTTTCTCAAAGGCCCATAATTAAGGGAAAGATGGATCACACTACATGGGCAGGACTGACTCTGTTCTCCATTATCACATCCAAATCCAAGAGGCACAGTGAAATGAAACTTACATCTCTGTTATTAATTACCAGTGTCCTCATGGACATGCTCTGCTGCCTCCAACAACTCAGAGGATAGTGTTGTCTCTGGATTGATCATTGAAAAAGCACTGAAACCAGAAAGTTATAAGATTTCATTTTCATGATGATTTTTCTTTTCCCCTAGGAGTTCTACCCACGACGATATCATATCTTTGCTTCTGCAAGGAATGAACCTTTAAAAATAAGCACACGGTTGTCCCAGTTACAGAAATGGATTTTTTTAACCCCAAACATGTGATAATTACTGTGTGTGGCTACAAACTTCGGAGAGGGTTTTTTTAATAAAAGTTATACCCCAAACAAATAACCTCGCTGCAAAAGAAACATCGCCCTTGGGTTCAGAGACAGGTATCTTACTAAAATTACTTCTCTGCTATCTGTTCTTTCACAGTGGAGATCTTGTCGCCTTTGAAAAATCTACTAATTATAGCAGCATTCTCCAACAAGAAGGAACAGTGAGTGTTGAATAACATAGATTGATTATAATAGAGCTAGCCATACTCAGTAATTGCTTAATTAGATGCAACTGTTTTTCTGTATGTGCTGTTCTTACTCTGAGTGTCCCTTAACTCTTCAGCCATTTGACCATGATTGATGAGTATCCGCCATCTCCCACACTGTGTGCTGGGACAGGTCCCTGTCCCCAAGGGACATACTGTTTGGCTGCAGATTTGCAATTTAACTGAATTTCTTTAGCTAAAATTAAAAAGAATATATAGGCTGTTGGCAATAAATTTGTCTGAAAGTGTCTCTCTATTACAATTATAGCTCTTTAAATTAGGACACTAGTCTATTAATAACCAATCTACTTCATCATGAATTGATTTTACTTTAGCTGGCCAATGATGTGATAGTATTTTGAGTACTGTGTTAGCTCAGGCTGCTATCACAAATTACTACAGACAGGGCAGCTTAAACAACAAACATTTATTTCTCACAGTTATGGAGGGTAGAAGTTTCAGATGCTAGCATGGTGGGGTTCTGTGAGGACCCTCTCATTCTGTCTCATGTGGCAGAGAGTGAGCTAGTGACTTCTGGAAAGAGAGTGAGATAGCCTTTTCTGACCTCTTGTAAGGGCACTAATCCCATTCTTGAGGGTTCTGCCCTCATGACTTAATTACCTCCCAGAGGCCTCACATATCACCAAAACGAAATTAAGGTTTTAACATATGGATGTGAGGAGACACATTCTGTCCATAACAGATACCATCTTACTGACAAATGTCATTAAACAGAAAACCTTTTAAATACCTATTTTGTGGGATCAATGCCTGTAGCTCAGTGGCTAGGGTGCTAGCCACCACATACACCGGGGCTGGCGGGTTCAAATCCAGCCTGGACCTGCCAAACAACAATAACAACTACAGCAACAACAACAAAATAGCTGGGCCTTGTGGCAGGCACCTGTAGTCCCAGCTACTTGGGAGGGTGAGGCAAGAATCGCTTAAGCCCAAGAGTTGGAGGTTGCTGTGAACTGTGACACCACGGCACTCTACCCAGGGCAACAGCTTGAGACTCTGTCTCAAAAAAAAAAAAGTCTTTAACCTTAATCACATCTGCAAAATACCTTTTGCCACATACGATAACATATTTACAAGTTCTGGGGATTAGGACATGGACGTGATTCTGCCTGTCACACTTCCCTTGAGCTGGTCTCAGAGGGGTCAATGGCTCCTCCGTTAGGCTCTGAGGGCATTCTTCTTGAGGATGTGTAGCTTACATTTGAGTTGGGAGGTGATGACCAAAGCGTGCAGGCAGTGGGGACTTTGTGTGAGGGTATTGGGGAGTGAGATCAGTGGAATGGTCCAGAGGGCACAGAACTTGTTGCAGCTAGACTGACAATTTGACCCAAGAGGCTATTGGGCACCAGGGTGGCATCTTCAGGATACATTTGCTTTGGGTGTGGTAATTCTGGGAGCAGTGTCTTCAAGGATGCAGGAAGGACCAAAGGCATTCAGGAGAATTGATGGAGTAACAGAGGGGAGCCAGATGGTGCCTAGAGGGGCAGGTGATAGTGGAACAGTGTCCCCTCATCTTACCCCAAGGGGCTGACAACATCGCACACGCTCCCTAAAGACTACATAAATGAGTGGTAATATGCAATGCCAGTGACATTTCTTGGATTTATTGAAGTCTCAAACTGCATTTAACATACCTAGAGAATCTAAACAGAATATCTCACTTTTTCAATGTCTTTTTCTTTTTATGTTTAGCTCTTTTTGTACATGTCATTATACAGTATTTAAAAGTCGGTGTATTTTTTAACTGATACATAATAAATGTATGTATTTCCGGGATACAAATGATATTCTGATTCATTCAAATGATGCATAATGATCAATTCGGATATCCATCACCTTAAACATTTATCTGTATGCTGGAAACATCTGAATTATTCTCTCCTAGCTACTTGGAAATGTATGATAGATTTTTGTTAACTATGGCCACCTCCTGACCTATCAAACACCAGGTCTTGCTTCCTCTGACTGTGCACCTGCCCACCAGTATTCACCAACCTCTCTTCACTGCCTTTTTATTTTGCTGCTTTGTTTTTTCAGCACCGAATCCCTCTGATTTCTTCCTCAGTGGTTTCTCCTACAGACAGTCTCCTCCAGGGATTCCAGTTTTAGTAGCTCTGCTCCCTCCTATTGCTTGAGGTTTCCGCCTTTTTATATTGAAGGAGAGAGATGGGGAGTCACAGTGTGTGACACACCCCTGGGGGGCAGGACACAATTATAAGAGGGATTTTATCTAACAAATGCAGTCCTTGTACCCTCCATGAATCCCAAACAATAAAAAAAAAATTAGCAAAAAAATTTTAAACATATCTTTTATGAAAGACCAGTTCTTTTCAGGATCAGGCCTGTGAGAAATTTCTACGGAGGAGGAGACCTAAGGGAATTGCCCTCAGGAACTCATGGCTTTGCTTTATAAGAACACGCTGTTATATGCTCCTTAGAATCATGAGCTGGTTATCCTGATACCACATTGTCAGATGGCTTTTTCTGAAAGGGTGAAACTGGGTTGCACTTGCCGTACTGACATGTAGAGATTCATGTAGCATTAGACAGAGAACAGGGCACCTGGAGCTGCAGTTCTCAGCGTGAGCTCGCAGAAGATGCATTTGGGAAGCTGGTTACAATTCTAGATTTCTGTCTCATCTGATTTACTAGGGGTCTAGGATCGTGGACCCCAGGCACCCCCAGGGATCCTGATGTGGATAGCTTCAGGACCACACTTTGAGAGACACTGAATTTGGAAGTAGAAGCAGTGGCATCTGAATAACATTGCTGTAACCAGGAGGCTGGGACATGCTCTGTAGAAAATAGATGCAGTTGGGGTTTTGCGGTATGAGAGGCTAACTCAGAGTTGAACGTGAGGATTCAGATAGAACGAGCCATTTTTATGGTACAGGTGTGATGATCCAGACAAGATTTGTTTGTTTGTTTGTTTGTTTGTTTTTAGAGATGGGGTCTCATTCTTGCTCAGGCTGGTCTCAAACTCCTGACCTCAAGGAGTAAGCTCCCAACTTTGCAGAGCTAAGCATCCAGAGTGCTAGGATTGCAGGTGTGAGCCAATGCACCTGGCTTAAGATATGATTTTATTTCAAGGAGGGACAATTATATACACAAGGCTTATAGAAATATATGTGTGATATGCAATTATTCATGGAGAACATTTTTACTATGCATTGCTATATAGCACTTGTAAATATATAACTCCAAGAGTGACATGTTTGGATCATATATTAAATCCCCACTCCTCCCTGACAGCCATCATTTGTAGAATTACAGGCAAAGGTTAACATCATTTGGAATAAAATATGAGGGAAACGTTGCTAGAATCAATGTGTTCAGAGAAATGGATAAAAGGTTACACAGAACACTAAAATATAGTATTGATTTATGTACTAGAAAAATGCATTTTATTTTAAAGAAATAATCCACTGCATAAATGATTTCTAGTGTGAGGATCATTCACCAATAAAGACAGACCCAGTTGGATCCCCCTTGTCTGAATTCAGGAGATGTCCATTTTGGGAGCAAGAACTGGCAAAGAAATATTCCTGCAAAATGGTAGGTTTGCACTCGGAGGGGGAGAGCACGCAGTCACTATCTTCTTATTTTGCCCATAGTCACGGTTGTGTCCCATGGAGTAATATTCGCCTTTTTCCAAACCCGTGAGGCCCAACACTGCCGCTTGCTTGGTGGTGGGGAGGAAGTTTGGGCCTTCCCCTCACAGCCTGCTTCCTCCCTGACAGAGAAGGGAGTAGAGACATGGGTTTCCCAGAAACTGGGGCGGGCAGATGTGAAGCGGGGGAACGAACGGAGTGTAGAGAGAAAGGTCTTAAAGGTGCGTGGCTTTGTAGTGGTGGAACGAACCTGGGAAATGTACTATGAGTTGTGATATTGTGGTTAAATCTACAGAGCTATAGAGCAGTAGGTATGCATGACTCCCTAGAAACCAAAAATACCGTAGCCCAAGAGAAGAGCCCAGCTACTGCCATATCTGAATTGTAACAAGAGCAGCCTCTGAGAGCTGCAGAAAGGTCTTTGAGAATCAGTTCATTTTTGAAGTGTCTTGAAGGCCAAAATAAATTTCCTTTCCTCCCTAGATGGCCTTTCTTGCGGATGAATACTGCAACTATTGTCAAGACATTTTACAAAACGTGAGGAATCAAGAACTTGAGAGGGTAGGTTTTTATCTATAAAACATAAGCACTTGGGGTGGCGCCTGTGGCTCAAAGGAGTAAGGTGCCGGGCCCATATGCCGAAGGTGGTGGGTTCAAACCTAGCCCTGGCCAAAAACATAAGCTCTTATGACTCATTATTGGTTAACCATTGTATTTGGATAGACCCCTCAAGGG
>CAUYQV010046381.1:0-46927 GCA_963574575.1 Galagoides demidoff
TTTCTTTCTTTTTTTCTTTTATTTTTTTGAGACAGAGTCTTACTTTGTCACCCTCAGTAGAGTGCCATGGTGTCACAGCCCACAGCAACCTCAAACTCTTGGGCTCATGTGATTCTCTTGCCTCAGCCTCCCAAGTAGCTGTAGCTGGGACAACAGGTGCCCACCACAACACTAAGCTTTATTTATTTATTCATTTTTTGAGACAAGGTCTCGCTCTGGCTCAGGCTGGTCTGGAACTTGTGAGCTCAGGCAATCCACCTGCCTCAGATTCCAGTGTGCTAGTATTACAGGCGTGATCCACCACACCCAGCCACCAATCTTGTTCAATTTTGAAATGTGTTAGGAATAACATGAGACATGGAAGAAAAAAAATATTGCGTGTTTAATACTAATCTAAATGCTTACTCTGAAGGTATATACTGATCAAAAGTCCTAAATCTCTGCCCACAAGAAGCTAACCCTTCTGTGCAGAAGAATGTAAACACAATTCAGACAAATCTATTTTTAGGTACTAGAAATTAGACAGTATAAAACAGCTCGCCTGCCTAGAGGGAAGGTGACTTTTCCAAAAGTGTAAAGATAAAAGATGAGGAATGGCATTCTGGGCAGAAGGGACGGATCCACGTAGAGATGGGTTGTGGGGCAGCACAACCCTTCACGGAACTGCACATAATTTAAAGGGAAAACGGAGGCCCATGGCAGGGAATGTCAATGGTCAGGAGGAAAAGGATAGAGAGTGGAAAGCATTTTATAGTTTTCAGGGACGTTTGAAACTTATGGAGTGGGGACAATTTAGGCATCCTACCCAGAGGAGTGACATGGTAAGGCTTTTATTCCGGAGAGTACAAAAGTAGCCCTGTAGATAGACGGGGAATGTGAAAGTTGGAAATTGTAAAAGTTTAGATCTCAGATAGCTTTTTATAGACATAGGCATCCTCAAGAAACACAGTTTGAAAATGAACCAAGGCAGTAGCAGTGGGCTGAAAAGTAAACACTAGATCTCATGTCTAGATGAAGATTCGGGAAATAAGGGCGGGCACATTAATGTTTAACGTCTATTTATGATGGATCCCAGCCACCAGCCACGTTAGCAGAGGTGCCATTCTAGTAGCTGAGAGGACTAAATGCTTTAGATACCATTGTGAATTCATCCTCCCCTCCTTAACCTGTTTCTTGTCTTTAATTTCTGGGTGTGGATTAAAGGAGGAGGCTGGGTTAGAATCACACAGAGAAATTCAGTCCTTGAACTGTTTGCTTCCTCTTCTCTCCTCCTTCTGGCATATGCTGCCCAAGGCATGCCTACATGCTGCCAACTTGCTAGTCTTAGAGCCAAGAACCTGCCACCATCTGGCCCAGCACAGTCTCCTCTGCTAGCTGCCGGCCTGCCAATGGCGGCCTCGCGTGCGAGTGTGGGCCTCGAGGGTTCTGCTCTCCCCCTCCGCTGAGTGTGGGCTTTTGCATGTCTACTCTCACTGGGAGAAGCCGGCTGCATTTTCTCCTCTCAGGTTACACACCACCAGGGGTGTCTCATATTAAAAACCTACCCCAGGTCCAAGTCGTAAGAGCTCTGCAGTGGCACAGCTTACACTCGGGCCGTTGCTTCTTCAGGGCCACCTTTCTTGCCAGTAGGGATTTTAACCTCTTACGATAGCTGCCCAACTCTGCTGTCCCTCAGACATTCTTGTTTCTTATTTTCATCTTTTTTTTTTTAATCTCAGGTTAATATGAGGGTACAAATAATTAGGTTACAAAGTTTTCATTTGTTTGGTAAAGTCCCTGTTGTAGTTGTGTCCCATGCCCAGGAGGTGTGCCATGATATTACATTGTACCCATTAGGTGGGAGCACACTACCCCCCCCCCCCAATTTGAATTGAATTGAGTTTTTCTCTTGTGTGGACCTGTATTAGTTCATCTACTGGCTTTGTGTTAGCATCAAGTACATTGGATACTTTCTTTTCCATCTTGCCATACTGTGCTAAGAATGTTTCAACTCAATCCAGGTTAATACAAACGATATAACGGCTCCATCTCTTTATGGCTGAATAGCAGTCCCTGGTATACATATACCACAGCTTGTTAATCCAATCCCAGGTTGAGGGGCACTTAGGTTGTTTCCACATCTTGGTAATTGTAAATTGAGTTACGATAAACCTTCTTGAAATCTGTGCATGGGTGGCAGCAGACATCAAAAGGGTCTGTGGGTTCCCAATTAAGAATTTGTCAAACCGAAAAGTGACATTTTGGGACATTTATTGAGTCAAAGGGAATATTTTTCCAGGAAGATAATAAAAAAAGTACTTACACTAAAATAACAATTAAACGGAGGTTTCAAAACAGGGACAAAACTGAAGCTGACAAGAAATGGGTGAAGCTGCAGATCTTGACATAAACATACATGTTAACAGAGTCAAATCAAACGTAGATATTCATTAGACAGGATTAGCTTTAACTGCAGAATATGGGAAGTTCAAATTGGGGGAAGAATTGGCATGTGAGAGTCACAGTCCTGGCGGTGCCAGGCTGCTACGTTTTTGTCTCATGGCATTAGAGCAAGGTTTTCATGCTCACTTGAGATTACGTTATGTGCAAGGTGGCTGTGACAGCTCCGTTCATTGAGGAGGGACAGAAAGACACAAGATATCTGCCTTTTCCTCTTTAAGGAGCTTTCCTGGAAACCTTCACCAACCACTTCTATTTGTCAGGAAGGCCAGGATATAAAGTATTTTAATTGGAATCATTGATATTTTAAATAAAATTAGGAGAAAAATGGTGACATGGGTATCAGACAGGAAACCAGCAGTCCTTTTTGCAATGATGATAAGATTTCTGGAAGTGTTTAGAATAAATGGTCCTTGAAAACAAGGAGTAATGCTTGAAGGGAAAACTTCTGAGCAGACTGGGGTTAAAAATGCTTAATGATTTCAGATAGAAATCTGAAAATTTGTGGAGAGTTGGGATGTTGGGTGGCAAAGAGAATTTGAACAAAATCACCAAGATTAAGAAAATACAATGGTTTAGAAAGCATAAAAGCAACTCTTTTCATTACAGTAAAAATGAATTGAATGACTCTATTAAAATGAATTCCAGCCATATATTGTTTATAAGAAGTGTATTTCCAGCCTGAGCAAGAGTGAAACCCCATTTCTACTAAAAATAAAAAGAATAAAATAAAAATTAGCTGAGTGAGGGGGCACATACCAGTAGTTCCAGCTACTAGGAAGGCTGGGGCAGGAGCATCTTGATCCCAGGACTCTGAGGTTCCAATGAGTTTCAGTGATACCACTGTACTCTTATCTGAGGTGGCAAAATGCGACTGTCTCAAATAAAATATTATTTTTAAGGGGATACGAAAATATTATAACTAAAATTAGGACCAAAGATATCATGGGAAATGCAAACAAAAATAAAGTAATATGTTGTTATTATCAGACAAAATATAATTTAAGGTGAAAATATAACAAAGACAATCATTAAATAATGATAAATCATATGATGGTCCAAACTTTTATGAACTTAAGGTTATATTGACAAAAACACAGACAACGTAAAAATAAAAGAACTTGATAAAATGTAAATTATTAGGCAACATTAATACATTTATACCAGAAAGTAATATATCAAACTAAAACAAGAATATATACCTATAGCATGTATATTATACTTTGGAGCTTACAAAATAAGAATATGAATTGCCATTTTAAAACGTTAAGCATTAAAGCAAATTAATATTTTGGCCACTCAGAAAACCTTAATAAAGCTATGATAGTAAATATATTATAAGTCAATTTAAGAATAATTTAATAATCTGAGTTATAAATGGTGGCAAGAGCATACAGTGGTTATGAACATAAATGCTACAGTAGCCCAGTTTTGTGATCCAGGAGAGTTATTTACCTTCTATCTACCTCAGTTTAATCATCAAAAATATTAGAATAACAATAGTTTCTACATCAGAGGTCTTTTTTTGAGGAATAAATGACTCACTACATAGCAAACACTAAAAACTGTTATTGACATATAGTAATACTTATATGATATATACAAATGTTATCCTAAAAAGTTAAGGTGATGACCTTAGATAATGCTTGACTTAGAATAAAATCAAAATGAAATGACATTGTTAATTAAAAAACAACAAAACAGAAGACTTTGAACACAATAGATGGAATATAGCTGTAACTAAAACAAAAGGAAAGAAAGTTTCAAATGTTCTTTTTAAATGATGAAAATAAGGGAACTACCAATAGAGTTTTAGAGATTAAACATTTTTTAAATTAAGGCAGAAAATAAGAGAAATTTCTTTTAGCAGAGGCTGAAATTTGCTAAGAGAGAGTTGTGAAAAAGTTCCAAAAAAGTAGTAAGTGCTCACAATAGCCATGTTGAGAATGGGGAGTATTTCTACCTCGTTGAGTAAGTATCATTGTTCAGTGTTGAATTAACATAATAGTAGTTCATAGCAAAACCAACACACTTAGTCAAGCGATTTTCTTCAGTATGATTCAGTAGTGAAAAAACAGATAATTAAATTTAAGGACTGACAGTTGTCTCTCAATATCCAGGAGGGATTGTTTCTAAGACTCTGTGGAGATATCAAAATCCACAGATGCTCAGGTCTCTTATATAAAATTCTATATTTGCATATAATTTACACATATCCTCTTGCATACTTTAAGTCATCTCTAGATTACTTGTAATAACCAAGACAATGTCAATGCTATGTAAACAGTTGTTATATTTAATTGTTACATTGTTTAGGGAGCACTGGCAAGAAAAAAGCACATGAATGTTCAGTATATTGTCATTTAAAAAATATTGTCAATTCAGGGTTGGTTGAACCTATGGATGCAGAAAACACTTGTACAGAGGGCTGACTGTGTGTAATGTATTTAAGAATCACAAGAAGTGCCTTATTGTTCCATTAAAATTATGTCATCAATCCATCAATAAATACTTGTGATTAAGACAAAAAATTAAAACAAAACAAAGAATCACAAAGAGTAGGCATCCGAAGATAACTAAGAGTGTGAAGAAATTACTAAACGTAGGGTCAGGCTAGAGGATAAGGAAGTGAAGCCAGGAGAGTGAGGAGAGAATATGAAAATCACGTGGGACCAAAGGTTACATTGAAGAAAAAGAACACAGAGTAAGAAACATGAGTCAAGGAGGAAAGGGCCCTGTGCTTGAGCCGCATGGCAGATTGTATCTTTTGATGATGGCTGTACTAATACAGGTGGTCATGAAGCTTGAGTGCAATTTTAAATTGCACACTATTTAAATTGCACATGAACTTCATGGACACCTTGTGTGTATATATAATGTGTGTATATATATATATCCCATCACACATGCTTTTTTTATAATACTGTATTGGCACTCTTCCATTAGCCCCATTCCAGGGAGTGGGGTTCTATGCCCACTCCCCTGGAAACTAAACAAGCATTTGTAATTGTCTCTTGACCAATAGATTTCAGTGGGAATAAACTTTCATGATTTCAGAAGCTAACATACAAAAGTCAGTAATGGCTTCTGTCTGGCTCTGACTTGGGACAGGTGCCAAAGGATACACCAGATAACAGGTAAGAAGTTTAGCTAGTTCTGAAGTCACTGTGTTGGGAGGACTACGTAGAGAAATTACACAGATATAGAGGTTATGTCCAAGGGTTTCCAGTGGTTCAAGGTTTCACAATTCAGGCACCAGGCAAGTGATAAGAAGCTTGAAGACCAGCCCTCTGAAATAATCATCTGAGTGCAACCTCTAAAGAGTAGCTGAGCCAAAACTATCGGGCTAAGCCACTCCCAAATTCTAGACCCACAGACAGTATGAGTAATAGTGATAATGATTATTGCTTTAAGGCACTAAGTTTGGGGGGTGATCTGTACATAGCAGCATTAAAAAAATACAGTGGGTGGGAAACATGGAGAGAAATCCAAAGTAGACTGAAATGCGTGAGAAAAGGAAAGGTATAACTCTGCAAAAGAAGGCAATAGAATGGTTCTCAAAAGGAAAATGTTGTCTAAACATTTCAAAAAATGAAAGCTCAGATTACATTGGAAAGTACTGACATTCAAACACCATTATTCCTAGATTCTATTTGTAATAATTCAACCATGATGAAATTATATGTTGGCAATAAATTTAGTATCAATAGAAAAGTCAGAGTTATTTAGAAATCTATAGTAGCAGGCAAAGAACAAAAGCAGCTGGAAAAGTTTTTGATGTAATTCGGTCCAGTACACAAAACAATTTATAGAAAGGATTTGTAAAAATACCCAAATATGGGCACTGTAGTCACTCAAATATTGGCAGTAGGTTGCTGTGGGGAGGGCAGGAAGAATTACTACCACACACACTTACAGGTAATAAATACCCTTCCTGAAGGGGAATCAATCTTTTTAATTGTATAATAAAATTCTATTATATTTGTAATTATCAAATTATAACTGCATACATTTATGGGGAACAACATAATGTTTTGATATATGTACACCTTGTGGGATAATCAAATCAGGCTAATTGATATATCCATTGCCTGAAATATTTTTCCTTTTGTTGGGGTGAGAACATTCAAACTCCATTCTATTGACTATTTACTTTTCATTTGTGGAAACTGAAATTTATAAACACCGTCTGATACATTAATATCCTTGACAACCTATAGCTCAATGTAGTAAGATAGGCTCAGCGTACCATACAATGCCGATGACTTACCACAACAAATGTCCCTCTTCTCCTTCAGGCTATGTGTCCAATCTGGTTTGGCAGGGACTCTCATGCACAGGGTCACACTAGGCCCAGACTGATCAATGTCTCTACATTATGACCCATGGCCTTGTAGCTGTTGAGACGGGAGAAGGATCTGGAGGGTTGCATCTGATCCTTAAAATGCTTTGGCCTGGAAGTGATAGATGTCACTTAAGTTCATAGACAAATACAGTCGCAGGACTCCTGATCACAAAAGCTGGAAATATGGAAGAATATGACTATGAGGTGGATAGCAAATATATCTTCCCTACTTGGAGATAATGGGCTCCTTTGAATATGCCAATACATTATTATTACCTATAGTTATCATCCTGTATAATAGATCACTGTAACACTTTGAATAACACCTTCCCTTTCCCTGACCAGCCCCTAGTCCCAGCCTCTGGTAACCACCATTGTACCCTATACTTCCATGAGTTTAATTTTTTAAATTATACATGTAAGTGAGATTACCTGCCTCCCTGGGCCCGGCTTTTCACTTAGCATAATTTTCTCTATGTCCATCCATGTCGTTACAATGGCTGGATTTTCTACTGATTTTACATGCAGGTGGGAAAAATGTTCATTTTTTTTTGTCCTAGGGAAAAACTATACTATATTTTACAGTATTTGAATTTGTTTTCAATTTTTAATTTTAGCATATTACAGGGGTACAAATGTTTTGGTTTCTGTTTTCTAAAGTGTGAAAAATAGTCTTTTGTGTATAGTCTGCATTTTAAACTCCATTCGTCTGTTGATGGGTACTGCGGTTGCGCGGAAAACGGGCATGCTGACTCCTCCTCAGCACACTGATTTCAATTCCTTTGTATACGTAAAAAGAAGGGGAATTGCTGCATTGTATAGTTAATTCTATTTTGGGGGTTTTTTTTGAAAACTTCCATACTGTTTTTCAAAAAGCTCTACTAGTTTATGATAATACCCACTGTGTATGAGGCATCCCTCTTATCCACATCCTTGTCAACAATTGTTATTTTCATCTTTTTAGAATAGCCAGTCTAAGAGGTATAAGGTAATAATTTCATTATGGTTTAATTTAAATTTATCTGATGATTAGAGAAATTGATTATTTTCACATATCTGTTGGCCCTTCGTATGTCTTCTTAGAAGAGATGTCTATCAGGACCTTTGCCATTTTTTTTTTTTTGTAGAGACAGTCTTACTTTGTCACCCTCAGTAGAGTGCTATGGCATCAAACAGCTCACAGCAACCTTCAACTTCCGGGCTTAGGTGATTCTCTTGCCTCAGCCTCCTGAGTAGCTGGGACTACAGGTGCCTGCCACAACACTCAGCTATTTTTCTGTTGCAGTTTGGCCAGGGCCAGGTTTGAACCTGCCACCCTCGGTATATGGGGCCAGCACCCTACCCACTTGAGCAGGCACTGCCTGCCCTTTTTTTTTAAATTAGGGTTTTTTGTTCTCTTGTTATTAAGTAATTCAAGTTCCTGTTTATTTTAGATATTAGTCCCTTATACAATGAATAATTTCCAAATATTTTCTCCATATCTATGAGTTGCCTCTTTATTTTTTAAAATTGTTTCCTTTGCTGTATAGAAGCCATTTGGTTTGAGGTAGTGCTATTCATTCGTGTTTGTTTTCAATGACTCTGATTTGGACATCATATTAGAGAAATCTCTGCCCATAACAACATCATGGAGATTTTCCCTTGTTTTACATTTTCATGTCTTATATTTTAGATCTTTAATCAATTTTGAGTTGGCTGTTGTATAAAGGATGAGATAAGGGTCTATTTTCATTCCTCTGTGTGTGGATGTCCAGTTTACCCAGCACCATTTATTAAAGAAATTGTCCTTTCCTGCTGGTGTGTTCTTGGCACCTTTGTTGAAAATCAAGTAGCCATAGGCATGTGGGTTTATCTCTGGGCTTTCTATCTTATTTTCTTGGTCAATATGTCTGTTTTCATGCCAGTACCATGATGTTTTGATTATTACAGCTTTGTAATATATTTTAAAATACAGTAGTGCCATAACTCCAGCTTTGCTGTTTGTTTACTTTGGCTATTCTGGGTTTTCTGTGGTTTCATACAAATTTTAGCATTGTTTTTCTATTTCTGCAAAAAATGACATAAGAATGTTGACAGAAATTGCTTTGAATCTTCTTTGGGTAGTATGAAAATTTTAACAATGTTACTCCATCCAATTCACTACTTCAGGATATAGTTTCATTTATTTATATCATCTTCAATTTCTTTCTTCAATGCTTTATAGTTTTCAGTATAAATTTATTCCTAAGTGCGTATTTTGGATGCTGTTAAAATGAGATTGTTTTCTTAATTTCTTTTTCAGGTACTGAAATTCTTAGCATATAGAAATGCTACTGATTTCTGTATGTTTATTTTTAATCTGCAGCTTTACTGAATTTGTTTATAATTTTAACAGAATTTTTTGTGAAGTCTTTATTATTTTCTTTCTTTTTTATTGTTTGGGATTCATTGAGGGTACAAAGAATTAGGTTACACTGACTGCATTTGTTAGGTAAATCCCTCTTATAATTGTGTCCTGCCCCCAAGAGATGTGCCATACACCATGATATCCCATCCCCCTCTCTCTGGACCTTCCCCTTCTCTCATTCCCCTATCCCCCACCTTGTGTTAGATCATCTACTGCCTTCATATTAGAATTGAATACACTGGATTCTTTCCTCTTCATTCTTGTGATGCTTTACTAAGAAGAGTGTATTCCTATATAAGATCATGTTAGTAAAAACACTTTCACTTCTTCCATTCTGTAGGGGAACTTTTTATTTCTTTTTCTTGCCTGTTTTGCCTAGGACTTCCAGTACTACATGTATGTTGATCAGAATTAATAAGAGTAGGCATCCTTGTTTTGGTCATGCTGTTAGAGAAAAAGCTTTTAACTTTTTACCATTAATTATAATGTTTTCTGTGAGTTTGTCTTCTATGGCATTTATGTGTTAGGGAATTTTTCTTCTATGTCTAATTTTTGAGAATTTTTATCATGAAATATTGTTGAATTTTGTCAAATACTTATTCTGTATCTATTGAGATGATCATTTGTTTTTGTCCTTTATTCTGTTACTAAGGTAAGTCACATATATTGATGGGCATATGTTGAGCTATCCATGTATCCAGAGATAAATGCCACTTGATCATGGTGTATGATCATTTTAATGTCCTATTGAAATGGTTTGCTGGTATTTTATCAAGAATTTTTACATCTATTTTCGTCAGTGATTTTGGCCTATAATTTTCCTTCTGGTAGTATCTTTTTGTGTGTGTGTGTGTGTTTGTTTTGTTTTTTGCAGTTTTTGACCAGGGCTGAGTTTGAACCCACCACCTCCAGTACATGGGTTCAGCGCCCTACTCCTTTGAGCCACAGGTGCCACCGTTTGGTGGTATCTTTGTATACCTTGATATCAGAGTAATGCTGGCCTTATAAAATTAGTTTTCAAGTGTTGCTTCTCTTCAACTTATTGGAAGAGTTTGAAAAGAATTGGTATCATTTTTTTCTTTAAATGTTTGGTAGAATTCAGTCAGGAAACTATCTGATGGTTTTTTTGATGGAAGATTTAAAATTATTTATTCAATGGGCAGTACCTGTGGCTCAAAGGAGTAGGGCGCTGGCCTCATGTGCCAGAGGTGGCAGGTTTAAACCCAGCGCTGGCCAAAAACTGCAAACAAACAAACAAAAAATTATTTATTCAATCTATTTGCTCAGTCTTGATCTGTTCAGATTTCTTCTTAATGATTCAGTCTTGGTAACTTATATGTTTAAAGAAATTTAACCATTTTCTCTATGTTGTCTAATTTGTTTGTAAATATTTATGATCCTTTGAATTTCTATGTTATCAGCTATAATATCTCCTTTTTCATTGCTGATTTTGTTTGAATTGTGCCTCTTTTTTTCTTAATCAAGTGTTAGAAAATTTCATCTATCTCTTCCAAGCAACACCTCTTAGACTTATTGAAATTTTTTATTATTTTTCTAGTTTCTATTTAATTTATTCCTCTATTTCATTCTGGTTTCTAATTCATTTATTTCTTCTCTGAAATATTATCTCCCTTATGCTAATGCTAACCTTGGACTTGGATTATTATTCTTCTTACAAGTTTTCTAAGGGTTAGAAGTAAGTTGCTTTTTTAAGGAGTTGTTTCTCTCTTTGTCTTTTTTTTTTTAATATATAGACAATTAATGCTATGAATTTCCCTTTTAGATTGCTTTGACTACTGCATCCCAAATATTTTGTTATGTTATGCTTCCATTTTCATTTGTCTCAAGATATTTTTTAATCTCCCTTTTAAATGCTTTCTTGACCCTATAGTTATTCTAGTTGTTCTGAAGCATATTCTTTAATTTCTATATATTTGTTAATTTTCCTTGATTCCTCTTATTATTGATTTCTCATTTCATACAATCATGACCAGAAAAGATAATTGATGCGATGCTCTCTTCTTAAACTTGTTAATATTTTTTTTTATTTTTTGTGCCCTTATCTATTTTCTACCTTGAAGATCCTTGCATGTGCAGAATGAATTTAGAAGAATGTGTAGATTGTTCCTATTGGATGGCATGTTCTGTTAGGTCCATTTGATCTAAAGTATATAGTTCAAGTCTAGTGTTTCCTTATTGTGTTTCTGTGCAGATGATCTTCTTATTGTTGAAAGTGGGGTATAAAAATCTTCTGCTAATATAAATTTTCCATCTATGTCTCCATTAAGATCTCTTAATGTTTATATATTTAAGTGATCCAATGTTAGGTGCATATATATTGTTGGATCCTCTGGATAAATTGATGTTTTTCTTACAATAATAAGATCCAAAGGGAGTGGGATGAGAAGGAGGAATAAAAATGTAGAGTTTGTATAGGTCATAAATATTGCATGTTTTTGTAATATGTATCACTGAAATAATTATTGTAGCTGTAAGTACCTTTAATACTTTTTCTTTGATCTTTTACTACAAATAAAATTTATTTTCTCCACTGTCATTACAGTATCAGAATGTGCTATAGGTGATAGTAGATTTGACAATGTCCTTACTTTAACTGGTGAGTTTTACACTTTCATATGTATTCATGTGACTAATTTTCATCCTTTTCATTTCAGTTTTAATCACTCCCTTATCATCTCTTGTAAGGCAACTTTATAGGTAGCATGCTCTCACTCAACTTTGGTTTGTCTGAGAAAATCTTTGTCATCCCTTCATTTTTCAAAAGATAGGATTAGGTATAGTATTCTTTTTTTTTTAATGATAGCTGTGTACATTAATGCAAATATGGGGTACAGTGTAGTGTTTTCATACACAATTTGCAATATTTTCATCAAACTGGTTAACATAGACTTTATGACATTTACTTAGTTATTGTGTTAAGACATTTATACTCAAATTTTAGAAAGATTCACTTGTACCCTTCTAAGACAAACCATAGGGGTATAGTATTCTTGACTGGCATGTTTTTCATTCAAAATTTTGAGCATATCATCCCACTCCCTTCTGATCTTCCAGGTTTCTGTGGAGAAATCTGCTGATAGTCTTATGGGGGTTCTCTGTACATGACTATTTGCTTTCCCATGCTGCTTTCCACTTTTGACAATTTGACTATCATGAGCCTCAATGTAGGTCTCTGGATTCATTTTATTTAGTCTCCTTTGGAATTCTTGGGTCTGGCTTTCTATTATTGCCCCGCCCCCATGATTACAAATATTTTTTATCATTATTTCATTGAATATGTTTTTTGTTTTTTAATTAATTTTTTATTTTTTTATTAGATCATAACTGTACATTACTTAATTTATGAGGTACAATGTGCTGATTTTATATACAATTTGGAATGTTTATATCAAACAGGTTAATGTATTATTCACCTCACTTATTTAATTATTGCGTTTTATCATACTGAGTGAAGTAAATCTGAAAACATTTCCACTCAGATCAGGAATGAGGCAAGGATGCCCACTGTCTCCACTGCTATTCAACATAGTGATGGAAATCTAAGACATCGTAATCAGGCAAGAGAAGGCAATTAAGGGTATCTGGAAAGGGTCAGAGGAAATCAAACTCTCACTCTCTTTGCTGATGGTATGATCCTGTACCTGAATATGTTTTTTGCTCCTTTTTTTCTCTCTTGGTCCATGTACATTATTTGGCTAGATGACATCACATAAATCTCTGAAGCTATCTTTAATATTTGTTATACTTTTTTTTTTCTTTTGTATGAGTTCCAGTGACCTGTCTTTGAGTTCACAGATCCTTTCTTATGTTTAATCTAGTCTGCTGGTGTAACATCATTGATTTTTTTTAGTTCCATTATAGAAGACTAAAAGAAGACTTCAGCTCTATGATTTCTGTTTGGCCCTTGTATATTCTTTCTATCTTTTGGTTTGACGTTGTTATTTTTGGTCCTTCCTCTGGACCTCAGTGAGCATCATTGTGATCATTATTTTTAATTCCCTGATAGGTTGAGTAAATCACGTATCTTTAATTATCTTGACTCAGTTTCTATAGATTTATTTTGTTCAAATATATATATAATGTGTGTGTGTGTGTGTGTGTGTATATCCATATATAAAATTTATTGATTTTTCTTGATTCTCTGTCTTCCTCTTCTGGTCTCTGTTCATTAGACAAGACAATTTCCTCTTCCCTTTTTGTCAGATTGGATTTGTATAGGAGAAACATCTCGCCAAACTATTCAGCCAGAGATGGTAAGGTGTCTCTTAAATCTTGTGCTTGTCCAGACTTCTGAAACTATTTTTGGTGGCCCGCCAGAGATTGGGATATATCACATACTATCAGTGCACTGTGATTAGTAAAATAGCTGGATGAAGCTAGAAAGGTTAAGATGTTGGATATGTGGTCCAGTTCTTTATGCCCTCATGTTGAAGCTAAGCACAGAAGTTATTCTCTCTGTGCTAAGCTGGGAGAGGCTCTCTGGTAAAAGCCTGTAGTCATATTTAGACTTTAACCTCTGATGTTGGAGAGATAGCTGTTGGAAGTTGGTGTTTCTCAGAGCTAGGTCAGTAAGAATACAGTCTCTTGGGTGGGAGTTACAGAGGTTGTAGCACTCGGTGTGTAAACAAACTTCTTCCAGGAAGAATAGATTGACCTAGGTTTATCACTAGAGTGAGCCAGAGGAAAGGCTCAGGACGTGCCAAGTTCCTGCTCAGGCTGCCTAAGGTCTACTGTTTGTCTGCCTTGTAAGCTCCCTGATGAAAGTTAATTAGAGGCCAGGCTGTCATGTAGCCACTGGAAGAGTGTATAGTAAATCCTTTCTGGAGAGAAAATGGGAGTTATGCATTCCAATTCCTTTTCTCACGCCTCCCAGGGGATGACATCCCTGAAAGTAGTTGTGCCCTTGTTTAAAACCACCTCTTTGTTCTGTGATCTAGGGAGGTTCACATGTGCCTAGTCTCTTCTGCTCCCAGAACTAGGAGGTTTGGGATGCTGTCTCTCAGGTAGATTCTGTAAAAGTCTGGATACTTGATGAGTAGACAGACACTGTCTTAGGGAAATGCATAGCCCTGGTGTTACTGCTGGTGCAAACTGAGGAGAAAGCTCAGGAAGCATTGAACTGCTGCTCAGCTGCCGGAGGTCTAAGGTTTGACTGCCCCTCAACACCCCAGAGCATATTACTTATAAACCAGGCTGACGGCCATGGGGAAAGTATGCTATAAACTCCTTCCAGGGAGAAACAGAAGTGGCCTTTTGAGGCCCTTCTCTGCACTAATCCGAGGGGATGAAGTCCATGAAAGTGCTTGCACACCCAAATAAACTACTACTATTTCCTGTGGTTTACAGAGACCTAATCTTCTCTGCTGCCAATTTTGTGAATTGAGAGCCAAACCACAGAGCACCTTAGAGTTACAGCAATATTTATAAGATTCAGTCTTCCCCTATACAGGGCAACCTGGGTGTTAGAAACTCCTTTGGTTCAGTAGGGAGGTTGTTCATCTCTGAATGTGTTGCAGCTTATCCTACCCATTCAAAATGGATGTTTTTTTCATTAGTTAGTGGCTTCTGACTTTCTCTCAGAGGGAATTAACCCTCTCTAAGAGTGAATAAATGCTCATTTGGGTTTGGTGTGTTTGGGTTTGGATCACAGGCGTGTCAGAAAGAAGCCTCCTACTCTACCATGTTGCTGATAATACTCTAAGTAAAACCATATAAAAAAATACACCAATTGGTAAACAGTAGGTATTTCTGGATGACTTAAATATGAATACTTTCATGTGTTGTTTTCAAATGCTAAAAATAAGTACAAAAACTTTTACAATGGGATAATTACTTTGAAAAAAAGACAGAGGGAATTTTAATGTATAGATCTGTTTCTAGTAGACTTAGCAACATATTAAAAATCCTTGCATGTTACTGCCATACATCTCCTCCATAGGATGACCAGAGTCTTTCTACAATGCTTCAGCAGGAGAACTGGCCTTACCAAACTGCCCAGTCTGGAATTCATCTACTGTCCCCATTCAGCCATCTCTGAAAGACAGTGTCTGCAGTGTGGCCAACCACATAAAGGCTACTATATTCCATATTAAAGGAAGAAAATATATTACATTTGAATATAAACATATTAAGTTTTGAGATGGTCTGCTAAGAAGTGATTCCTCATCCAGTTAGTAATAACTTTACGGGCTCAGCAGGTACATAACATCTTTGCATAGTGATAATAAGAATGTGCAATAGACTATAATATTAATGGAAAGGCAAAGAGTGGGTAAGGAATTAAGATAAGACTATTTAATGGAATTAAGAATGCTTTTTAACAGTTAATCTCAATTATGGTCACAAAATTTTTGAAAATCAGACCCCGCTAATGGAAGTGCTAGAACCATCTTAAAGCCAGATATAAAACTGCTGTTTTAGATAGAAATGTTATTTTCTTTATACAAAAAACTTCCATGGCATATCTTTATGGCAGGTTAGAGACATGATTTGAAGCTTATAATTACCTCAATTGTAAATTATGTTCTTCTAGAAAAGTTTTTAAATTGACTGTGACAAAGCAGAAGTTATTGGTAATTCACTGGAGTTATAATGTTTTTTAAGAATTTGAAAGAATTTGAAAGAAAGATTGTCTCATGAAATTTTAAGTATAAAGCCAACAAAACACAACCTGGAGGGATGTTTAATTTTAGCTAAAAGAGGGTGGCAAAATCTCAGGCCAAATGGGTTGACATGACTGAGTATATTAATTTATCCAAAGAAAGAAGAACAGGACATATAGCCCATTATCCTGAAGAATGGTGTTATATATACAGATTACATGGATTTAATTATGGAACCAATCCCTCTTAATTTAAATTCTTTTTCACTCACCCTTTTCCCTGTTGGTATGCCTATATGAAGACAATATATTGCCTAGAAATTATATTTCTTTTTATAAATAAATAACCTGGAACTTCTATTAATATTCTCATTTCTATGATTTTTTTCAATATTAGCCAAGTTCTGAAAGACTCATCCATTCTTCATCTTCTATTTGATTGAGACACAGACCTTTTACAACAATAATCCTCCAAAGTGATGTTATTATTGGTAGCAGTTTGGATCCTCTTAGAGATAGCCACCCCATCTTGTCCAGTGAAAACATGGACCCATATATTGTTTATTTCTACTTTTTAATTTTTTCAATAGATACCATTTTAATGTATACAGAGCACTGGATAAGAAAATCTGACCCTGCTGATTGATAAATGGCGATAACCTACACCAGTCGAGTGTCTTGATAAATGGTGACAACCTGCACCAGTTACACCAACCAAAAGCCTAATACAACTCTTTTGGAAGGAAGGATGGAGCATCCTCAAATAACTCAAATAAGACCTGCCATTTGACCCTGAATCCCAATTACTGGGCATCTACCCAGAAGAAAATAAATCATTTCATCACAAGGACATGTGCACTAGATTGTTTATTGCAACCCAATTTACAATTGCCAAATTATGGAAACAACCTAAATGCCCACCAATCCAGGAATGGATTAACAAGTTGTGATACATGTATACTATGGAATACTATTCACCCACTACAAAAGATGGAGACTTTACATCTTTTGTATTAACCTGGAAGGAGTTGAAATACATTCTTCTTTGTAAAGCATCACAAGAATGGAGAAACTCGAATCCGAATGTACTCAATTCTAATATGAGGACAATTGATGACCTAGTACATGGTGGAGAGGAAAAGGGTAAAGTGGAGAGAGTGAAGGAGGGAGAAAGGTGGGGGTCACGGTGTGTGACACAGCTCTTGGAGGTAGGGCACAATTATACAAAGGACTTTACCTAACAAATGCAATCAGTGTAAGCTGATTCTCTGTACCCTCAATGAATCCCCAGCAATTTAAAAAAAGAGAGAGACTAACTCCAGGTGCCTTTTTTTTCTCCAATTCCTGTCCCATTTCAAATGTTCTCCAGATCCTAGAAATTTTAAATACTTAAATAGCTTAGATCTCCACTCTTCTCTCCATTTTCACTAATTCTTAGTTTAGGCCTTACCACGTTTCCCCTAAACTACTGACATTGCCTCATAACTGGCCCAAACCATCTTCCACAGAATCGTTCAGTTTTCAAAATCCCAACTGGGAGACTTTCTGTTGAAACTTGCCAACAGCCTCCCTGTTCTCTGTTGGGTAAATGCTTGTCTCCTCTGTAAGGCATAAAAGGCCACTCAACATCTAGTTGTTTATCTTTCCCTCCTCATCCACTATAAGTCTCAGTAATATTAATCCATCTGAAGTCCTCAGAACAACCCTTAGTCGTGCCCACATGCAGCTTCTTAGTTTCTCCCAATCCTAGCCACATTGCCCCATGATTGGTCACCGCCCATCAGTTTGCTAGTCAGGCAGTTGGTGGGGAGGTTATTAATTACACCAGCACGTTGGTATAGTTATTTCCTTTCTGGTGAGGACTTCTAGTGAAAAACAATTTTACACTTCTCCAAAAATTACTGCATGATGTCTTTATTACTCGGAGCCTTAGGACTTTGTTTATAGGTCTAATAGCCAAGCAACTCACAGCAGATAACTATATTCTGTCCACTGGTGTCAATTTTAGATTGACCCTAAATCGGAGGCTGATCACACTTTGTTTCTCTCCTCCAGAAACGAGAATGTTACAAAAGTTGTTAAGTAGACAAATACACAGTAAAGGGGTCATGCAAGTGTGGTTAGCAGGAAGTCCCATGTCATTAAACACAAGGTTCAAACAATTTTATGTCCAAACAGAAGCGTCCTCTAATATATATTGTAGACTCTTCCCCACTGATAAGAGTTTTGTCAACATTTCTTCTTTCTTTCCTTTTTGCTATGTAATTTTATCTGTATCCTGGCTCCTTGATCCCTGAAACTAGCGATCATGCCTCATTTTTTCAGTCTTGGATGCAAAAGCTTTTAGTAAATATTTAACTTCTTTTGCCCCCGTGTGAGTTCTGGTACATTTCCTTTAACTGTCAAAAAGAATAATTCTTTATGAGAAAAAAAATTAAGCTATAAATATGATTAGGGAATGTTGAAGAGGAATTCTGAAGCCTTCAGATTCCTCAGGGTGGCTGTGGATGGTGAAGGAAAGCCCAGTAAGCCTTCACTGGGGACTCTCACTTAAATTTCTACCAGAGCAGCTCCACTTTGTAATGGTACATTAATTAATCTAGTTATAGCATTTTCTTGGAAGCATAGGATACATTTTAAATCAGGCACACATTACCATCAAAAACCTTGGAAGTGATGATCGTATTATCACTCTCACCTCTAAAATGTTCTGATTCAACAGCAGTTTCATTTAAATAAACAAGAGTATTTTTCCATTGAGATTAAATTAGATTTTATTAATCTGAGGTGTCTCTAAATTTGCTTGGAGCAAAATTGTGTTCTCCTTTTACTAAACTTAATGCAATTCAGTACTTCCTGTGCTATCTTTGACATCAGTAGAAATCACAGATATTTTTATATGATGACAATGCATTTGCTTCTCAAATTTAGTATCTATGATCATTACTACACCAAAATTAGAGTATTTTTAGAGCAATGTAGAAATTGATATTTACTCCCTTAATAAGGAAATTCATGTATTATTTTATCAAAATTTATTTTAAAACTATTTTTATAACTGTATTTTAATATAATTAATTTCCTTTCTAACTTAAAAAAATATGCCTTTAAAATGGTATTCAGAGGAGGGGTCTATACAGAAAAGGACTGGTGTCATAATGAGCGTGGCGTTTGACAGTAACACAGCTGATAATTAATATTCTGTATGGCATAAGCAGCTATATGACCACTGGTGCTTTCTACACCTGTAAGCTATAGTCCTCAGCTGTTGTACCTGTCTGGCAAAGATTATTATCATTCACACTGTGTCTTCCATACAGGTCCCATGTATCTCTATAGGCTAGAAAGTCACATTATATAATTTCCCTTGAATATAAGACTTTGTTCTGTTATTGTTTTTCTTTGTTTTATAAGTGTACTTTGATGTACTTGCCCTATTTAAACTCAGAATGTGCATGCTGTACTGAACATGTTTTTTCTGGCCCAAGATCTGTTTACCTGCTTCTTCTAATACTGTGATTTTCCGTGGCAATGCAGCTTTTCTGCACCATCAGGTCCTACGCTGTGAACAGGGCTGAACTGTACCTACAACCTTCATCTATATTGCCAGATATGGGATCGGTTCCCCTGGGCAACATAAATGGGCACTTAACCAGATAGAATTGATGCAACTTAATTCTGTAGTTTTAGTAGGTAAAGAGCTACCTTTCTCTCTCTCATTTCTAAGAAAGATACTTGCCCAGATCTTGCAAAACATCTTCCCACCAAAAGAAAAGGCTGTCCAGGAATGGAGATGATACGAGGAAAGTAGCTAAGGAAAGGAAGAAAGGAAGCAACTCAAACCCTTGGCAAACATCCTCCTGAAGAAATGATTTAGAACAGGACTGAAATTAATTCTTCCCCTGGACTCTTCAACAGTGAGAGTTACCAATTCTGTCTCACGTAAATCATTTTAGGTTGGCTTATGTCAGAAAGAACAATTATCTTGGTAGGGATTATACAACAAATTGAGTAATTAAGGTCTTAAAAAGAACTAATTTTGTGATATAATTATTTTGTTAAATAATAATTAGGTCTATGGGTACAATGTGACCGACCATTTATTGATCTTTGTGTTATAATCCTTTGTATATACTTTATATTATAGCAAATGTGGAAACAAACCTATTTTATAGGAGAGTGAATAATTGCTGATATTATTTTTCTAGATCTATAGACAAATTTTTGGTTTATTGGACTCCACAGTCTTTGAATTTTCTATTATGTGTTCTGAGAACAAAATACAATAGAACCTCTGGAAGTTGACCACCTTGGGGACTGTTACAACAGATGGAGGTGGTCAACGTGAGGAACTAGGCCTATTGTTCTGAAACATACATGTGGTGCATGTCGGGTCAAGGAAAATTAGGTCAACTTACAGAGGTGGTCAATGAAAGGAGGTGGTCAGCTCTGGAGGTTCAATTGTATATCATAACTTCTATACTAGTGTAAAATAAACATCAATAATATGTAATCAAAACTCGTAATTGTGCAATTGTGCACAAATGCCCCTCTCTCCTATTCCTATCATTTTGAAATTGTTTGCAAAAGCATCATTTTATGTTTCCTAAGCATCCTTTACGGAACAGTCTCAGGGTGATTTAAAAATAGAAGCTTCGTGGCACTCCAAGAAGGTTATACGCCGTAGGTTTCTATGAGGAAAGCACAATTAAAAAGATGTCAGTTAAATAACGCTAGGGGATAATAATAATCAAGTGAGGAACACATAGTTTGTGATGATTACCTTGCCAGTGGAACAAAGAATTTGGCTGCTATACTGGATGATGTGAGAAGCCATAGCTGAAGTGGCGTGATTTTTAAGCATATTAGGGTTTGTGAAACATGTAATAGAACAATCCTTATTCAGGAAGATGAGGAATATCTGTCTGATTCTCATGAAACCTGGATTTCCCACACATTTTCCTGGGCTGCCATCCCCTTTCTCATTGTTCATGTCTTCAAATTACCTGTTATTGCTTTAATGATGCTATTAATAGAGTGGAAAGGGAGCAGGGATCAGTGTCTGTGAAAATCTTGGGACGTGTTACACAGTTTAGCATTTTGGTTGAAGGGGGGAAAAAACTCTTTTTCATGAATGTGCAGAATATGTAAGATTTCCCCTAGTATTTGGCTGGTAGTCTTTCTTATAAGCCTGATGTCCTAACATCCAAGATCAATGCGTTCAGGAGAATAACTGAATCTTAATATAATTAGGAAAGTTCACAGCTCGGTAAAGACTGGTGAGGAAATGATGACACAGGAGGCTGACTTGAACCGGTGATGCTCTTAGGAAGCTATCTCAGAAGCTGAGCCTTATTCCAGACAGCTTCTCTTAAGACGGTGGTTGGAGTAAACACATCGGCCTTTCTTCCCGATGAACAGCCCCAAGTTATCCAAAATGATAGTGCTCATTTTGCTGGGTAAGTGAACTGTGTTTCTGGTTTATCCAAATTCAATACAATACCAATTCTTTGGCAACCAAATGCCATACCATTTAACCTAAGTAATAGGGTATTATAATGTAAAGTACCAATTGCATTACAAATTTACACTTACATATGTAATTTTACACTTACATATGTTATTACTCTTGCAAAATGTACACTCACTTTCACTTATTTCTAACTTTATAGAAAATACATACTATGATAATTGCATTATTCTCTATTCTCTCAGGTTCCTTCTGGGTTAGTATATAAATGAATCCAATGACTCTAAGTTATTTTTTAGGATTTATGAAATTCACCTATGTGCTAGAAATGTTTAGAATGACATTTCCAGAACATATTTACACATTATATCATAACATATTTCAAAATATTATCTTTTGTATCTGTTTTTCTTTGAAATTAAATAAAAATAATATTAATCGAAACTATCTGATTCCCCTTAATATTAATGTTAATATTTACTAAGTCGGAGTTCTTTATTAGACTACTACAATAACATCATATCAAATGCTTCACAATTTTGATCAATTTTTTTAAACTAAAGATAGATTTATTTCTCTCATATTGGATACTATAAAGTCATTATAAATGCTGGTGAAAAAATTCATTTGCATCTAACATAGAATTCATGAAAATCTCATTGCTAGATAGGAGAAAGTTTTATACCTTCTTCAAGATTTGGTGAAATTTATAACTTGAATTCAGTAAAAAGGCAGCTGTAATTGTAGCTCAAGATTAACAAAAAAACCAAGATATTTTCTATTTAAGCTGATATCCATTGATGAATAGAGGCATAACTCTGGGCAAGAAAAAAGATTATTTTAAATTGTGTTGAACATAAGAGTCAAAATAAGTTAAAAAAACAAAGTGAAAATGAAAGGAATCTTTTATGTAGTTTCAGTTTTTCTTTGTTTTAAATATAACAATTGTTCTTCAATGTCCTAAAATTATCCTTACTACATTTATTTCTAAGTATTTTTCTCAGTTTTGAATTTCTTTAATAAACATTTTTACATCTATTTTTTCTTAGAAAGAGAAATCTAGAGACTTTCAGTTTTGTAGGTTGTAGATCAGCAGAGAAATGACACAGAATACATAAAGGTATTACAACCTCATGTCTCCAGCTGAAAAGTCATGGCCTTTGCCTTTAACCTTTTAATTCCCACTTGACCTTGACCATAAATTGCATGGAGGGAAATCATTTCCAACATTGTTAGGACCCAAACTGTACTACATGACAGTCTGCAACATTTGCCATATGTATTCTTCAGAATATTTGCTCAGTATCATCTGAATAGGTCTTGTAAGGAGAGGCATTTCTGTTGCCAAAGAAATATGAAAAACAGTGAAATTTTACAACTCAGAACATTTAATTGACTAATGAGCCTCAGAAATCTTTAGGAAGGTTATATAAGGTGTAGCATTCTTCATCTTATTAATTTAAAAATAGAACCTGTTTTGAGCCAGGTGTTATGCTGGAAATCCATAGTCCTAGCTACTCAGGAGCTGAGGCAAGAGGCTCAATTGAACCTAAGAGTTTGAAGTTGCTGTGACCTATGACACCTCAGCACTCTACCTAGGGCAACAGACTGAGAATTTGTCTAAAAATTTAAAAAAAGAAAGAATGAAAAGATAGAATCTGTTTTTCACTGAGTATTTCAGGAGAATCTTTGAAAAAGTTGTACGTTGATTTTAGAGTCACAGATCACAGTCAGAAATTAAGACGGCAAATTTTGGAAAGGTAAAGTTATAATTTTTGTTCTTTCTCAGTTGATTCCATATTTTGTCTGAGTGAAAGGTATAGAAAATTATGTAAACCTAATCAATCAGGTGGATTACTCAATCAAAAATAGAAACAGTGAAAGGAAGTGAAACATAGATAGAAAGGATATGTAGATTTCATAAATAGTCTTTGAGTCACCAGGGATATTTTGATGGTACTGACATTAGCAAACTGACATTAGCTTCATTAATTAGGTCCTGGAAACTATCACTTACCAGTTTTTGAGATAGCTTTTTATAAAATATAATGAACACTGGCAAATAAAATGCCAGCTTCCTATAAATTGAGTTTAAGACACAAAATCCCTTATTTTGGGGTCTTTAGTAACTGATTTTGACCAAGCAACTTTGGGCCACAACAGGAAGAGCACTCCTTTCCTTTCTCTGGACCTGACAAATTAGAAGCATGGGAGCTCGTCTAGGTGAAGTTTTCCATGAACACATGAAAAAACAGAAAGGTGATATGTCAGTTTTCACTCCAGCCTCAATGAGAAAAATGTGATCAAGCCACTCCCAGGGGCCTAGTCTCCAAATGCAGTGACCCAGCAAGTGGTACACACAGGCCTATCAGTAGTCTTGAATTTTCCTTAGGAGATGAGGTTTGGAGAGAGGTAAGATCAAATAAAAGATTTCAAGACTGTCCTTGAAGCCTATAACCACATTGTCATAGGTGATTCACAATTAACGTCATCTTTTAAAGAATTCACATGACTTGGCTGTGATTAAGACATAGCTTGAGGTCTCTTGATTATAGTTAAGATAACTGTTTCTGTAACTCTATTGTGATTCTTACATTTTTAATTAATTGATGAAGCTAATGTCACTTTGCAGTATCAACTTGACTAATTTGTATAACATGTTGAATTACCATTGCTCATTTCTTTATTGTTTTTAGAAAACTTGCTGCACAGTTTACCTTCCAACAAAAATAACTTGTAAATACCTGGAAGGTGTTACTTTATTTATATATTATCTGTTACTTATATATCACTCATCCTTGAACAACTAATATGTTTGACATAAGTCAACTTACATTTATGGAATACCTATAATGCATCATTGTATTTGATGATGGAAATACACTTATAAAGTACCCCTACTGCCTGCCTAGTAAAGCCCTAAAGTTCAGTGGTTAACCTGAGCACATGAATGCAGAGACAACAGAACAGTAAATAACATACTTTGGGAATCCCCAATGTTCTAAATAAACAGATGAGGAATTTCAAATTCAATCTGGGGATGGAAAAAGGAGGTACAGAATTCAGGGAAAGTTTCCTTAAAATAGGTAATGATTGTGTTGAGCATTGAAAAGACAAGAAATATTATTAAGAAGAAAAAGAAAGGGAGCAGTTACCAGGAACAAGACAGTAAGTGCTCAGAGGTTTAAGGCAGCATGGAGTGTCTGGGAAACTAAATGTTTGAGAACGTCCAGATTGCGCCTGGGGAGGAATGTGGCAGCCATGATATGAGAAGTCACCTGTAAACAGAGAAATGGCAGGGCCAGAATTGTGCTTCAGGTAGATTGGGAGGTATAAAAACTCTATCTGAATAGAATTAGGAATAGGTTTCAAACTGGAGGCAAATTGACCAACTAATGAGTTAGTCCAATGTGCCAAGTGAAAGAATGAACTTTGCAAAGATGGCAACATGGGAGAGAAGCTGAGTCTGGAAAAGGAGTCTGCCCTGAACCCAAGGATTCTAGTTTGAGTGCCCTTGTCAGAGCTGTGATGCTGATAAAATAGAGTGGTTCATCAGGGAGCAATGATGATGAAGATGCTGTTGAAGATGGGGAGGGGAGGGGAGAAGGGTAGATGGGTGGTGGGAGGGTGACTGGAAAGATCACCTATATGGTCTGTAACAAGGGTACTAGTGAACTTTTCTAGAACTAGAGTATAAATGTTTTAACACAATGACTAAGTAAATGACACAAAGTCTATGTTAACCAGTTTGATGAAAATATTTCAAACTGTATATGAAAACACTACACTGTACCTCATGTTTGCATTAATGTATACAGCTATCATTTAATAAAAAAAATAAAAATTTAAAAAAAAGTGTAAAAAAAAAAAGAAGATATTATAGTCTTGAAATGTGTCTGGAGCATCCAGGTAGAGCTGTTATTATATATCTATGTTATTATGTATCTATTTTATTATTGTTAATTGTTATTATATATCTATGACTAGAGTACTAGAAATTTAAGGATTGATTATACATTTACAAATCGTCAGTCTAGAAATTTTAGCTCAAACCATGAGAGTACATGGAATTGTTCTCGGAGAATGTAAAACGGGAAAATGGGAATGGTCTGAGGACAGAACCTAAGTTAAAAATATTCTTTAGAAGAGGAGTAAGAAAGGATTTGGGGAAGAATTCTGACCATAGCCAGAAAATACTCAGAGGATAAATATGAAGAGAACTGGCAGGATGTGTTACCAAAGGAAAAGAGAGTTTCAAGAACAGAAACATGCCCAATGGTAAAAGTAGGTGAGTTAAAAATTTAAAACCATTAAATAGGATGTTAGGATGTTATTTGACATTTTTAAAGAGCAGTTTCAATAGAACAATAGTCATAAAAATAAAGTCTAAATTAAGGAATGAATGAGCAGTGAGAAAACAAGAAAGCGAACGTAATCTATTCATTTAGGAATCTAGTCTAGGAGAAGTATAGTTCTATAGCTGGGGGGAGGTTAAGATTCATTCCAGACTTACAGTAATTTTATCACATTTTATTTTCCATAATTTTGTTCTTTATTATTAATAACTTTAACTTGGGTAAAATGGCTTCCAAACTATAACATAGCAAAAAAAATTGTTTGTTTTTATTTTCAAGCTATGGGGCTGAGCTTGGAAGATGAATACACTTCCGAAAACAAGGACTGCACATATTTAAGAGAGCAATGTCTACGTGACACAAATGGATGTAAGGTTGCATGGGAAGTAATGGAAGATGCCTGCAATGATTCTGGTAACACTAATTGCTGAATGTATTTTCTGTTCTTAAAATATATATCTCATTATATTTCAACTGAGGCAAGAAAAAATTACATAATATATTTGTTTTTAACTTGTCCTACATTTCAAGCATTTATGGGAGGATCATGAAGCAAAGAATGTGAAGATAAGAGAGTGACTTGTATATGTGTAAAGAGAAAACAAGTTGTGGTGAATATTCAAGGAGCTGGATAAATTTTGAATGATAACACCAGACATGTGGTAGGAATCCATTCACTAAAATAGATAGCAATAACTGTTTACACAGCTGGACGTTCTCCTAAATAATGCCATCACAAAACTGTTCACAAAATAGTATTTTAAGTTGTTTTTTTTTTTTGGCAGTTTTTGACCGGGGCTGGGTTTGAACCCACCATCTTCAGCTTATGGAGCTAGCGCCCTACTCCTTTGAGCCACAGGCGCTGCCCCCCAAAATAGTATTTTAATGTAACAAGTTGTATCATCTTATATTATGAATATTATTATAGTCCAAATAATCTGATAAACTTTCTGGAATATTCAGTAAGAGAAATCCAAGTGGGGAAATAAAAAATTATTCTATGATTTACTCTTTCTCCATCCATTTCATGAAGGGTAAATTCTGTCACTGCTCATGACTCTTGCCTCTCTTCATGTGATCCTTTATCTCCCAAAATATGTAAGGTGGAATACATTGGGTCAAGAGGGAGAAATCTATAGGTCTGACAGTGTCAGTGTACAGAACCTCCACCAGCCAGGGCTCCTGCCCAGTGACGTGACCTCAGGAAATTGCACAGGCCGTGGAGGAAGCAGAGAAAGCCCCCCCTCTTCTCTACCCTTGTCAAATTCATGGGAGACTCAGATTCACTCTCCCAGGAAAGTTAGAGCTCGCTAATCCAACATTCATATTATTGCTCAGAAAAAGGAATTCCAAAGATATAATTTCTCCAAGTAACACAATAATTTTAAGATGAGGATAAAGGATGAAAAAATTATTTGTTATTTGTTTTGATGATGAAAACTCTTACTATGTTTATAAGCCAATTTACAATGTGTTGTTAAATATTTCACTTAGTGTATTATGAGTTATAAGGTATTTGTGAATTTCAGTGTACAAATAACAAAACATTTGCAGTCGATTGCAATAACATTTGCATAATTATTCCATGTGTGAAGCTGAACTAGAAATATTCTTAAATGCACAAATAAACTCAAGTAGTTTTCTTCAGAATAGTGAATAAAATTTTAAATGGCTTTTAAAATTAAAGCAGAAAGTAAAATATGGGTAATTAGCACAGACACATTCCTTTAGTATTTATTGAGTTCTTTCTCAGCCACTTTATTTCTCATAAATGTAGAGCCACCTGCTCATCTCTCATTATAACCCTAGAATGGAGTGTGAAATACAACATCAGATTAAGACCAAAGAGCTCATAAAACAAATAAGCAGATACAATAGCTGCATTTAGGGAGCATTCTGGTTACTTTGTGTAAAGGCAGATTTAATTATTATGGATGAAAAAAATTGACTTTCTAGGTAGGTACAAAGATATTTTAAAACACAGAAAATTTTATTCTGCTTTAGGAAGTACTCTATTGAAAAAAAATAGTAAAGTAGGTGGTTTGCTTAAAATGTCACTTATATGGACATCCTGCAGCAAGCCCAGATAATCTTACTATACTAATGAATTGCTCGGGTCAATATGGTAAAGCATTTTGAAAAGAAGGGGGGCTCAAAATTATAATCAGATTAATATCAGGCATGTTAATATATTTGATTATGAAATCCAGGTGACCCCTGTCAGATGAAGAATTCATCCCACTGTGACGAGGGTATCCAGTTCTTTGTGGAAAGCAATTTCCAATTTAAAGAGTGTCTCTGCACTGCTGACCTCCACTGTACTGTGAACAAATTGCTTGGGAAGAAATGCATCAGCAAATCAGGTAATACTTTGTTATAAGAAATGTTTATGACTATCAAAAAGAGAATTACAATTTTAGAATTACTCACATCTATGTAATTCAATTAATTCTTTTTAGAGGGTAATTTAATTCTTGATGTGACTTGGGGATACTGAAACTTCATAACACATGTTTAAAAATTTCTAACCACAAGTTGAAGCTTCATTTGAGTCATTAGAATTATAAATTCACACCTCCAATACATAGCTGAGAGGCTGAGGCTTATTTTCGTATCATTGCACGATACCTAGGTTATAGAAGACAAAAGAGATATAATCTTTGTTGATCAGGAAATGTGAGTCTTCTGGGAGATACCAAAATACAACTAATTTCCTAGAGTTACTCTTACCTTTGCAAGGGACATTTAATCTGGATAACAACGCTGAAATAGTAGCAATCGAATTAGTCGGCATGTACCCTTGAGAGCACACAAAGACTTTTGAAAAGACGTGGACCAAGTGGTTCTAAAGTGGACAATTTTCAGATTCTCAATGTCCCTATCTGCTCCCTGAAAAGTGATCAACAGGGAATGCACCTGTTACCATTGAGTCTAACCTTTTCTTTCACTATCAACCTCCCACCTACTAAAGGTAGATTTAGGCCTGACACAATGGCTCATGCCTATAATCCCAGCATTCTGGGAGGCCAAGGTGGGTGGATTGCCTGAGTTTAGGAGTTTGACACCAGCCTGACAGCCTGAGCAAGAGCAAGACCACATCTCTAAAAGTAGAAGGACGTTGTGGCAGGTGCCTATAGTTGCAGCTACTTGGAAGCGTGAGACAGGAGAATCACTTGAGCCCAAGAGTTTGAGGTTACTATAAGCTATGATGCCATGGCACTATACCAAGTGTAACAAAGTAAGACTCTGTCTCAGAAAGTAAAATAAAAATAAAATAAAATAAAATAAAATAAAATAAAATGTGGATTTACTCATCTACATTAGAGGGTCCTATTGTCCAATCATTCATGGTGGTCTCATTGAACATTTTTCTGTTCCATTGTTTTGTCTTTTCCAGAATTTCAATAAATTGAATTATGTAGCATGCAACTTTTTGAGTCCAATTTCTTTTATTTAACATAAATACATTTTACATTCATCAATTTTTCATGTCTAAGTTTGTTCTTTTTGCTTGATAAGTAGTATGAAATCATATGGGTATACCAGAAATTGGTTATCTGTTCATCACTGAAAATAATTTGCATTATTTCTAGAGTTTTAGAGATTATTTTTTAAAAGCTTCTATAAATACTCACATACATAATTGACACAGACATATGTTTTTATTTCTTTGGGATATGATATTGAGGGGTAATGTGATATGTGCATGTTTAACTTCATAAAAATTACCAAAACTTCCTAAAAATTACCAAACAAGAATTTGTATATAATAAAACCATCAATGTCTACAAATTCCATTTGCTTCACATTCTCAGCAGCACTTTCTCTTTTTTTTTTTTTTTTACCATTTTGAAATATGTGTATATATATATTTTACTTTTTAATTTCCAATTGGTTATGGCTAGCATAAAGAAATATAACTGAGGTTTTTGTAAGGCCCTAATATATTGAGACTTGTTAAACTCAACTGTTAGTTCTAGTATGTTTCATAGAATTTACAGGATTTTTCATGTATATAGCTTTGTCATCTATTTATTTGTCCTTTTCCAATCTGAAATCCTTTATTTCCTTTTCTTGCTCTATTATCCTGCCTCGGGCTTCCAGTATAATGCTAAGTAGAATTGTTGAAAGTGGACATCTTGCCTCTTTACTTACCTTAGGGAAGAAAATATTCAGTTTTTAACTGTAAAGAGCCTGTAGTATGTTCTATGCTGGTTGTCTTTATCAGGATGAGGAAATTTCTTTCTATTTCTGGATGACTTAGTTTTTTTTTTTTTAATCAGGAATAGATAAATGATGATTTTTGCAATTTTTTTGCCTCTATGTCCATTACCTCAAGCATTTTCTTGTGTTGACAACATGTTAATTCTTCCATTTTGAAACATATGATAAATTATTAACTATAGTTTCCCCACTGTATTATCAAATATTAAACTTAGATTTTCCACCTAACAGTATGTTTCTATCCAATAACTGACTTTATCTCACCCTTCCATTACCCTTCCTGGCATGATCACATTTTTAAATTCACTTCTCATGTGGACAAGTTTATTAAAATTTTGAACATTGATCCAGCTCTACATTTCATGGCCAAATCTTGCTCAATCACAATGTATTATTCTTTTGACATGTTGCTAGATTAAAATTGCTCATATTTTGTTGATGGATGTCTTTTCTTGTAGGATATCGGCATGTTCTTTTTCATTGTAATGGATTTAGTTTTGTTATCTGGTAATGCTGGCCCTTCTAATTAATTGGGAAATATTTTCTTCCTTTTAATCCTCTTGAATGAGATATAAATAATTGGTATTGTTTCTTCCTGAAATGTTTGATTTAATTAGTTAGTGATTGATTTAATGAATGGCACCAAAAAGTGAAGTATGTTTGTACAGGTCCAAAAAAGTGTGTAAAAACTATATGCTGAAAACTAATCAATAAAATTTTTCTTATGTGGTTTATTTAATAGCTGGGTCAAATTTCACTATAAGGAATGAAAATATAAATTCAATATGTTTATAATTGTATTAAGACTATTCGAGTTATCTGTTTCTTTGAGGGTGAAGTTTGGTAGTTTACATCTTCCATTTATCAGATTAATGTAGGTTTTTTATTTTTAGAGTTTTCCTTTTACTCTTTTGTTTCTGTATTGAAACAAAGCCCCTCCTAGTATTCTCTAATTTCCTTTTGTTCGTGTCTGTAGGAGCTGTAGTGATGGCTTTACTTTTATTTAGAAGCTGGTAATTTTTGCTGTCACTTTCTTGCTTTCTTTTACTTTCTTGTTTTCAATTTTGCTCTTAATTATTTCTTTTTGTGCATGTTTCACTTGACTTTAAGGTGCTCCCAATTTTCTAGCTGCTTAAAATGAAAGTGTAGATCACTCCTTTGAGATCTTTTTTCCTCATATAAGCATTTAATATAAGGAATTTCCTTCTAAGTACTGGTTCAGATACATTCATCAATTTTGATATATTTTTATCTTCTTTTGTATTCAACTCAAAAATATTTTCTCCTTTCCCTTGTAGCTTCCTCTTTGACCCATGGTTTATTTAGAAGGTTGTTGTTTTATTTCTGAATATCTGGGATTTCTGGGATATATTTGCTATTGATTTCTAGTTTAATTCCGATGTCATTAAGAAAATTTTTGTATGATCTTGACTCTTAATTAAAAATAAGAATCGCCAGCTATCACATGGGCAGTGTGATGCATCCTAGGGATAAGTCTTCATACACACAAAGTGAGATCGCAGAGAAAAGATAATGACTTGGGGTTTTAGGATGCGTTGGATCCATTGCAGAGACAAAACAAAATGGGTGTTGTAAACGAAGGAAATTGAACAAAAAAACAGTACATTTGAGGAGCAACAAATCCTTTGTTAAGCTGAACTGTAGACAGAGAAGTGTCTTTCCAATTACACAGGAAAGAAACTAGATGTTTACAAAAAGGAGGAAAGCTGAACTTACATATCTTTCTAAGGAGATTAGACTTTTACTGTTGTTATGAGGAGCTACTATATATTTTAAACAGAGGAATGCAGAATCAGCTTTTGAAAAGATAACACTGGCAGTAATGTAGAGGATGGAATGGAGGGGAGAGAAAGACACAGGCCAGGGATATCAATTAAGAAGTCATCAAAGTAATTTGGGTGAGAGGTGATGCATGCCCAAACTAACACATTTGTTCTGACAGTTATAATTAGAAGCCATATTTAAGATGTATTTGTGAATTATAATCAATAGGAATTGGTGACCAGTTAGATGTAAGGAGAATGAACTGTATTAAACATTATTTCCAGGTTGACTTGGGACAACAGTATCACTGTAAACTGAGATAAGAAATAAAGAAAAAAGTACAGGATTGAAAACAGAAGGGGTGAGTTTTATTTTGGAAACATGACATCTGAGGCATGCTTAGGAACATCATTCTGGTTATAAATATTGGGGGCTTTGATTTTTTTATTTTTTTGTTTCTCATGATAAAAAAAATAATAATTAAAAAAATTAAAAACAAACAAAAACCCAGAAAAGAAAACAAAACAAGAAAGGCATGCTTTTTCAAGGTAGTATACAGAAGCAGGAATTTTTGAGTTGAAGAGAGAAATTTATTTAGAGATACAGCTTTTGAAGTCAAAGACTCACCAGGAGATAAAAACATAAAAGAGAGTGAGATTGGACAGGCAAAGATATAAAGTCAAAGGAAAAGTATTTTAAGACCAATTTTATGATCTGGTTGGGAAAAAAGCGTGAGGAAGTTTCTGAGGATAAGAAAAGAAACTACAGAAAGAATTTTTGAAGCCAGTACCTAGAGGACATGAAGAAAATACTCAACAATTATAAATGCTGAGAAATGAAATAAGATAGCACCTAACAGTGACATCAGTGCATTAATTAATATGGCTTTACTAGCTTTACATTTGGCAGGTTGGAACATGTTAAAATACTTATTAAAATATTGACTGAGCTTTTATTAAGATGATAAGATATTTCTATCTCAATGGCCATTTTTAATTATAACAAGTTTAAACAAAATATTTTAGCCAGTGATTATATACAAATTTAGATTAGGTAAATTGAAATCTCTTCACACACTAAAACCATTTTTCCACAATAGAAATTTAGTAAATGCTACTATATGGAAATATCAGCTAGCCAGGCTTATGGAAACCTACAATCAATGGAAATTTCTTATGGACAAGATCTAAAGGACCTCACCCTTAGACTTCACCTAACTTCGCCATTAAGTTTACAAAAAACACTTATTTGATTGCTCATGGCTCATGATCAATAGTGAGGAAGATAATGATCATTGAATTTTTACCCTTAATTCTGTTTCAAACTGCAGCATCCTCCACAAACCTTTTGACATCATGATCTCCATCTCCTTAGCATTTTCAAAACAATCTCTGCAAATATAGACATACACTTTTCTATTTTTGAGAAAATCAATTTTGTCATTTCATTTCTTTCTTTGTTTTAATGTGGCAAAGCACAAAAACATGACACGATGCCTGACATATATCAATGGTAAATAAATGTATAACATAAATAAGTTCAATTCATTAAACATATTTTCAGCATCTAAGTAATGTATTCATCATCAACTATTTATTACAATTAATATTCAGAAATTGTATAATCATTAGGGAATATAAAGATCATCATCAAAATGTACCAAGAAGACCAAAGTAAATGATAAAGACAAAATATTTCCAAAGGTAATTGAACATTAAGACCGTGTAGTTACATAAACTATAAATTTTCAGTGCTTTGTCTCTCGGCTTTAAAAACCAAGATCATTTGATACAGCTCTCAAAGTAATTTTTCAATGGTTTTTGAAAGATAAATATTGGAGTATTTATAGATAATAAGTCTATACTTTAAAAACATATTAAAATGTCATAAATAAATTTATATAAATTTCATTCATTTATTTTTTAACTTTCTTTATAGAGGAATCAACACTGTCCTCAGATTTGGCTTTACAGTCAAATAGCACCCAATGGTTCCATCCACAAGCGACATCATTAAGAGCTGACAAAAAGAGTGACTGTGCCATAGCAGCACGTGTCTGCCGGGAATCTGAACAGTGCGTTCTGTTGTATGAGAATTTTAAGAAAACCTGTGGGAAGGAAGCAGACCAATGCAAGACTCCTGTTGGAGGCCAATTGTGTGCAGCACTAAGAGAAAGTCTGAAGGAAACGATTTTGGGGAACTGTCAATGCAGCAACCCTTCAAATGGAGACTGCATTCAAATTTGGGAAAGTTTGTTTAATAACACTTGTGTACAGGATGCTCAAAGGAATCAAGTTCCAGACTTTCAAGCAGACCATGAAGATGGATTCAAGCAGATCATTGTTTCAGGTTGGGATTAACAAACAAGTACGTGGTGTCTTGGACCAGATTGATAGTGGGGGGAGACCATATCAGATTCTGGATATATTTTTATATTCATGGATTATTGAGAGGAAAAGTGGAAGAGGTCCATAGAGCTCTAAGATACTTTAACATTTACTGATAAGGGAGAAGTAGGGGGAAGGAAAGAATCTGCTAGAGATAGCATAGCGTAAAGCAGGGAAGCATGAAGAGAGTGTTTCAAGTAGAAGTGAAAGTTCAAGAGGATCGACCGATTTCACTGAGGAATTTAGGGTTAGCTACTGCATTTGGTGGTGCAGAGATTATAGACAACCCTGATGACAACAGGTTCTGGGAAAGGCCAAGCACAATGGCAGGATTTGCAGTGGAATTTAGAGAGCACATTAAAAAAAAAAATAGGAGAGAAATTGGAGTCAGAAATATGGACAGCACTGTGAAAGATTATTGCTGTAGAGGGGATAGAAACAGGGCAATGCCTAGACAAAGAAATGGGAGTAAAGAGAAGAATAATTTTTTTTAAAGATGGAAAAATGTAGGACTGTATGCTGATGAAAATAATTTAGATAGAATGCTAAACATTGATCATGCAGGGATTAAATGGTGAATAATATTCCTCCAATATTCTTTCACATGTGTTGATTGAATGATATTGGTGGAAATATTTAAAACATAGATAAAAGAACAAGACTTAGTCCCTGCCCTCATGGATCTTCCATGCCGTTTTCTCAGCATTGCCCTCCAGCTTTAGGGGTTCTCATTTGAGGGCTCTCATCTAAAATATAAATTAAGATTATTGTAGGAGAATGGTGAAGGAAGTGGTAAAACTCGAAGCTTAAGGTAAATGCATAATGTCATGTGATATTTGAAATTGTGGACATTAGAAGAAAAATTGAAGGCCATTATTGCTTTGATTTAGTTTGCACGATTGTGTAATTTTTATTTGAGAAAACTCAACAGTATATATGTGTGAGGAGAAAAATCACACAGCAAAATTTCATAGGGTTGCCATTTTCCTAAGGAAGCAGTAGGGGGAGGGGAAAAGAAGGGAATAACAATGGCAGAAAACTATTCATCCATTAGAATGTGTGAAGTAGGCTGGTCATTGTGTTCAGGAGTTAATTCAAAGAGGTGGAAAATATACAGTGATGAAGGTTTTAGAGATATATATATATATATACAATTGAAGTGATCGAGAATATGAACTTTTTAGGAGAGGATAAGATAATTTATATGTGCAGTTGTTAAAGACGTTCAAGACATCAGGTCTAGAAATTGATCGTAGGCATGGCACAGGTGACTATTAGAGGACTGTGGTGAATCAAATGTGAAATATGGACGGTAGGTGTGTATTTCCCTGAGGCATAGAAATAATCCTGCGCAAAGATAAGACAGGAGGTGGAGGAGGATATTGAACTAGTACCAAAGTCAGTGATGAATATGGGTGAAAAACTCTGCGGAAGGCACAACCAGACAGCATATAATTCAGAGACGTGTTGTGTAAGAGTGAATAATTAACATTTTGAAAGCTGCAAAGTTGACTAGGTCGACACAAACAGCCCTATTGCTACCATGGTGTGTTCTATATGCCAAATGAACACCATCCACTAGCAGACACTGTAGGAAAATGAGATTGGAGAAAAGCCAGGCCTGCAAAACACGAATTATAAAATTTAAATCAAAATATTTACATAAATTTATTTTTTGATACTATCATGTTATGAGAGAGAAGGTTTGCGGGAATAGTTCTGAATCTAATATGAGATGTGAAAGTGTGTATGAGGGAATGTTGTGTATTTTTGGGTGGATTTGTATGTGGTTTTATAATTCACATGTAAGTCTGGTGGGTGACGACTACTATTTATTTCAACATGTTACCCTTCGGCCAGCTCCTCTTTAGCAATTAAGCTACTGTTTAAAATATCCTCTGGGACATGTGTGTATGTGTGTGTTAACTTATTTAGATATTAAATGCTAATTTTATGTGAAATTAGCAGTTAATGTGTGAATAATTTGTTATAACATATTACTCAGTGTATACCAATGTAATACCACTCAAGATAGATTCTATTTTCCCACCCTAACAATTACTCTTTTGTTGTGTTGGTAACAATTACTCATAGTGAGTGAATTAGTCTGGTCAGGGTGTTATAACAAGATCTCATAGGCTGGATGGCTTAAAAAGCATATATATATATATTCTCACAGTATTAAAGTATGGAAGTCTCAGGTCAAGGTCCAGCAAGGTCTACTTCTGTGAGGCCTCCTCTCTTCCTGATTTGTACATAGTCAGCCACTGTCTATGTTATTACATGGCCTTTCCTTGATGTATGCTACAGAAGGGCCAGACAGTAAAGAGAAAGAGAGAGAGGTGCTAGAAGGCCACTAACATCATGAAGGTCAAGACCCCACCCTTCCAACGTCACTTAACCTTAATTCCTTCCTTAGAAACACCACCTGTAAACATAGCCACACAGGGGAGGGAGGGGCACATTCAGTCCATAACACTGAGCAAAGCCAGTGTTTACTATATCTCTAGGTTCATTTCTTGAATATGTTTTAGTCAGTAGCACAGCCTTACCCATCAGTTCCCTACATAGAGATGATCATCCATAACAGACTTTCTAGTTTGGACTTTTGAACCTGTTACAAAAGCTGTGTGACTCACTAGGATATGTCTGTTTGGTGTTCATTCAACATGGGATAGCAGCACAGAACTGGGAATGTCCAGGTCTTCTTCAAAGACACAGAAGGGTGGACTCAAAATGAAATAGTTGTTCTTAAGCTAAGACTTAATCAATAGCAATGAAATATCATATATAGTGAGAATAGAAAGGACAATATGAGGAATTTGAAAAGGACTCCTTTTGTGACAAACCTGGGGATAAAAAGAATTTTCCTGTGATTGTACCATGTTCTATGTGCAATAGACTAGTAGGCCAGAACAGACAGCCTACGTAAGGACAAATTGAATCATGAGGGGACATTTGTACTATAACAAAAGTTAATATTTTAATATCCCATGGTAGAAATTTAATTTTCATTTTAAAATGAAACTCTGACCATCCAATTCCCCTACCCCTTCATGGATACATCTATTAGTGCTCCTTGTATATTATTTGGCTTTGGTTTATTTATCTGCATTTCCCACCAAGCAGCGGGTGCTTGATGACAAAGAATACAGCTTTGCATCCTCTGAATGTCACCTGGTCCATAGCAGGGATTCTCCCAATGTTCCTTGGAGAAAAGATTTTACAGACAGAGGGTCACCTGAATTCACTTCCCCTGATGAGATTTTCCAATTCTAAAATGATAATTTCTAAGAACTCTTGCAGCTGAGATGATCAGAGGTGGAAACAGTTTTTATATTGCATTTCAATCTAATTAAGATCCCACTGGGAGGGGATTTTGATGGGGAGAGTTCAGACAATATTTATTCTGTTTTCACTCTCCGGACAGGTCTTTGTTTACTTCGGGGTACATATTCTAGTTGTTAGCATTTGTTTAAGTATTTAAGTAACTGAATCCTTAGAGCAGAGCTGTTTAAGTCACTAGAATGATGTTTCAGAAGTTTGTTTTATTCATCTGTACTGCACTGACTTTGACTATCCGGGCTTAAATAAGTGTTATATGAACTTGTGTGTTTTTGTTTGTTTACTTGTTCATAATCTGCCCCAACTTCTCCTAGGAAAATTATAAACTCATTCAATAATGAAATATCTCCTTTGTTGTACTTCTAGATAACATGGAGGATGTGTTCAAATTGAATCCAACTCCTCTTTCCCATCATGGTAATGTTTATAAATTATACTTTTGATCTGGACTGTAGTAAATACTACACAATATAATTTAAATTGTAGTCAGCAGGCTTCTTAAAGATATGTCAATACAACATAAATTGTATAGCCCTTGGAATACTACACAATGGAACAAAATCCTCACTTGTCTTCCACTAATGACATATCAAAGTAACTACTCTGCCTCCTCCTCATCTATTTATCAATGAGTTAAGGAGAACTTTATAATTAAAAAAAGATCTTGGTTACAGTTCATGTGTATGTTTGATCACTTAAATCATTCAGGGCCAACTGGTTTTGTTTAAGCATGTAATGGGGGGGGGGGAATTCTCATATACTTGTGTTTTCCAGAATGTAGACTTTATTATATGCAAGAATATCTGTGGGGAGACTTTTTTCAAGAAAGCCTCTCACCGCAACAAAAAGTACAACAGAATGAGAATCATTGTGCCTTGACCAATGAACTCACCATGTGCCATTGTTCAAATGCAGTTTTTGAAGATTTATTGTTTACTTTCGAGAAACCTGAATTAGGAGATTTTCCTTCAGCTCAGTTTCTGCCCTACACGTTTCCCAGCCATCAAGATTACAGTACATATCCAGTGTAGATGAAAGATGATGTTAAGAGTCCACTACACCGGCCTCAGTAAATTCATACTTACCCTAAAAAAAAAAAAGTGATGTTTGCCCAAAACAGCACATTGATACATCATTGTATTTTGCTCACAGACTTCTCACAGGGCTCTGCAGTCTCTCTGTGTTCGGGTTAGTGTTTACTTTTCCACCATCTGTGCATATGGTTGTTTGCAGGATTCAATGGGGCCTGGTCCTGTTTGGAAGTGGTAGAGGTGTGTGTAGAAGACGTGGCCTGTAATGCACAGTTGGCCCCTTACCTTAAAGCTTGCTCAGCAAATGGAAATCCGTGTGATGTGAAACGTTGCCAAGCAGCCATACGGTTCTTCTATCAAAATACGCCTTTTAACATTGCCCAGATGTTGGCTTTTTGTGACTGCGCTCAATCCGATATACCTTGTCAGCAGTCCAAAGAAGCTCTTCACAGCAAGCCATGTGCAATGAACAGAGTTCCACCCCCTACTTGCCTCAATGTAATTCACAGCTGCCGAAATGATGAATTATGCAGGTGAGTAAAAACATGCATACCTTACTTTCTTATTTCATCACCTTATTTGTTACAGTCCAGTCCCAACACTTGATCTCATTACATCAAGAGTTCCCACCATCATCCAACATGGTGTAAATAAAACCAGCCAATTCGTATTTTGAATCAATGGTACATGTGAAATTCAAATGCATAATAGGTTTCCTGGAATAAAAAATTCAGTATGCCAAAATTTGGTAGTCATAAAATAGTATTAACAAAATCATGTATTCAAGGTAGGCTAATGAATTGGTTAACAGACCTGGCTTATAGATCAGATTTTTAATTTGCTTTTTGGTGTGATTATATAGGCTGTTAAATATCATAGAATTTTGTCAAGGTGACTTTTCAAACTTCAAAATAAATCATTTCTGTCTTAGTCTGGAGCTCAGGGAGAAGAAGGTAGCCTGAATGTAGTTTGGACTTCCCCAGCAGACGTGTAATCCATGAATATCAGAAATCTACTTGCCTCCTGCACAACTTCAAACCCCTCCTTCTCAGGGAAGTAATGTCAGTCATCTATTTGTACACTGAGAAAACACATTGATCAAATACTTACTACGAGTCTAGGAAACAGCAACTATGAAACACAAATGCCTGTCCTGCATTAGGACAGTAGGAAAAGAAATGAGAGCTGTAAAGGGGTAGGCATGGCGAGCACAGGTGACCCAGGGCCTTAAATGACATGCGTGGACTTCAGTTTCTAGTCCAAGTACAACGGAAAGGGAGCGAAATTATGAACTATCTGGTTTCCTTGCTAAAACTTTCACTCTGGCTGATAACTGACTCTAGACTGTACCTTTCCATGTAACCATTTGGGGGATCATAGTTTCAGCCCAACACTGACTCCTTTCTTCACTGAGGTCTTCATTAACACACTTTGTTCTATATTCAAGATGATGCTATCTTCTGTGTGGTCAGAAATCCACAGTCAAGTGCAGCCTCTTGGGCAAGAGTGAAAGAAAACACAGGCTAGAATAACTTTGATGAGTCACAACTAGGTGTAATATTGATGTTACTACATGGAAGAAGCTTTATTTAACAGCCAGCATTAAGTCATATAATTTTGATTCATCTTTTGCTTCTTTTTTGAGTGATTCGTTACATTTATTAGCATCTCCAGTGCCCTCTACCGGAGACTGTTTTACTTAATTTGATATAACTGAACAAAACTCCATATATATCAAATTCTTTTAAAGATCAAAGGATGCATTTTGTAGGGAGGAGTGGCTCAGTGTGTGATAGCTTAGGGCACGATTTCTCATATTCGTCTTCTTGCTTCAACCACTGGCATAAGACTACAAGATTTAATGACATCCGCCTCCTGAAGGTGCTTGGTAACTGCTTTCTTTTAGCTTTTTACTGTGGCCACTCTCTTAATTTCAGTCATTCTAACGGGCAGAGTATATCCAGATCTTGTAAACATTTGTCAAAAAAGATAATGGCTTTTCTAAAATGCACATTCTCTGAAATAAAGGATCACCATCTAAACAGGGCATAGACTGTTTACATATCATATCTCTTCAACTTCTCATCTAGGATGGTAACATTCTTTTTCTGTTGTTGTTGCAGTTTCTGGCCGAGTTTGGGTCTGAACCCACCACCTCCAATATATGGGGCCAGTGCCCTACTCCTTTGAGCCACAGGCGCCGCCCTGATGTCAGCATTCTTAAGAAAATTTTATTCAAAAATCTTGTCATGAAAATGTGTATCAGTTATTTTAAGGCTCACTAATTGCTTTTCTTGACTGAATAATAAAGGCATTGATAAAAGAATTTTATAATGCAATTTAGGTTTTTTTCAAACTCATTTATCATCTCAAAAATTCTTATTAGAGACATACTGTATTTCATTGATTCGAAGATAAAACAATTTTTACACATTTTAACATCCTTTGACATATTATTTAGAATGAGTCTTAAGGTCAATGACATACTTAGAATGAGTCTTAAAGTCAATGACAAGTAAGCATTGGCTGTAATCTAAGTTGTGCCAATAAGTGGTTTTTGTTATACATAAAATAATGGAATCTCCTACATTCAAATGGTGAACATTAAATTACACTACTTATCACAAATAAACTACTATCTATGGATCTAAGTATATTTCTACTTTATCTATGTTTCTATTTATCTATCTGTCATCTATTTACATTAACAATGAAAGGTTCATGCCAGGGCCAGAGAACACTATTTTTTTTTCAGTTTCAAAATGTTAAGGCAGTACAAATGGTTTTGTTACATGGATAGCTTTTACAATCTTTTCAGGGCTCTTAGTGCACCCAACACCCAAATAGTGTTTAGTGTACCTGACAGGTGGGTTTCTACCTCACCTTCAATGACCTTCACTTGTCTCTGTGCCCATATTTGCCCATTTATTAGTTCCAAAATATTCCAGAGTTCATGTAGTATTTGTTTGCCCAGTCCTGAGATATTTCACTTGTATAAGGCTCTCCAGGTTCATCAAAATTGCTGCAAAAGATGTTATTTCCTTTTTTTATTTTTTATTTTTTGGCTGAGTAGTACTCAGTGGTATATATTTGGGAGGCTGTTTTTTTTAAAAGCAATCACTGCAAAAATACTGGTTGTATGCAGAATTACTGGTTGTGTCTTAAAGCACTCAGCCTTCACAGGTATTTAATTGTCCTGAAGCGCTCAACCTTCACAGCATGGCATTTCAGAGCCTCCATATCAAATACAATGTTTTAACATCCAGTGGTGGGCCCTCTGCTACAGTCCTGGAGAATCCGTGTGATAATCTCTCCATTGCCTCACTCCTGCTTTAACCTCTTCTTGGTACAACACCTTGTCAAATTGACTGGTACAGAGTTGGAGACCTTCCTCAGCAAAGACTCCAAAGTGTTTGGTTGGGGGTCTGCAACAAGATAATCACTCAAAAGTGTTACCTACTTCCCCTTCACTTTTGAATTCTGTGCACTCAGTTTCTGTGTTTTAATGTAACACATTAAAACACATCCTTTCTTATGTATTTTAAAATTTCTTAGATTAATTAAGAGAGTAAGTACTATGTGTCTTCAATTTCCTTTCAGGATGTGTAAATAGTTCTTTAAGGAGTACTTTGTAGAGGTGATGGAAATATAATTTTATTCAACATTGGAAGCCAATATGAAAAGACAAATCCCATCATTTTCCCAAGGACATTTTGTCTTAGGGAGATTTACAGCATTTACATTAAATTATTGCCAATGTAACTCAGATGAAAAAAAATCTTTAACTGGAAAACCACTTCTTGTGAGGATGAGAAGCACTTTATCGCTTGCCTTTTGTCAGAAGAGCTTATATGTGAGCAAAGCAGGGCACCTTGTTTTTAAAATAAAATTTCTATCATTGTTCCAGATTCCTTGATTCATGATGAGCTTGGGATTCTTTTATTTTTTGAAAAATCCATAGAAGGCAGTATAAAGGAACTTTCTCAATTAATTTTGTCAAAAATAGGAGATGAGATTATCTTTTGCCAATTTAATAAATAGCTATGAATTTGCAGAAAACCATAATATAATATATGAACTCAAAAAGTAATTTAAACAGAGTTTGCTTAGAAAAAATTCTAATTACAGGTACCTTTTAAAAGCAAATTTCCACAATGCACTTATTTATTTAGCGTCATGAGATATTTACAAATGTGGCTATATATCAGGTTACAAAGGTAAATGGAAAACAGTCTATGTACAGAAATTCTACAGGGCACATTTTCTTACCTTTTGCAATGTAAGTGGAAATTACAAGCCAAAAGGAAATGAAAATACTATACTTAATTGTCTTAAAAAGTATGTTAGATACTTCATTGTTTGAACAATAAACCTTAGTTAAAATTGCAAAATAGAAAGGAAATACAGTTAAATAAAACATTTTAGCCTCAAAATATTTCAAACCTAAATTAAAATTTTTACTATCAATTTTTTGCCAAATTTAAACTTTTTAATTTCAATTGATTTTTGTATCTAGTATACTAAAGTGTGTTTTAAAAATTTGTAATTAAATATTCTTTTCTTTAAATGATTGATTCAAATATATCTTGTTTTTATTATGGGGGTATAATTTTTTAGTCACATGAATTTCTCTTGTACAAAATTTTAAGTGTGCCCATCCCGTGGGTGGTATGCATTGTACCCACTAGGGTTAAATTTACCCATCCCTCCTTCTGCTCCACCTCCACTTGCCTTCTTTCCATTAAGTTTTACTCACAAATGTACACGTGGGTGTTGATTGATTAGTTTCAGTTAAATAGTGAGTATGTGTTGTGATTGTTTTACCCAATCTCAAGATACTTCACTTCAAAGAACGGTCTCCAGTTGCATGAAGGTTGTTATAAAAGGTATCAGTTCACCATTTTTTTGGCTGAGTAGTACTCCACGGCATACACATACCACATTTTACTCATTCAGCCATATATTGATGGGCATTGAGTGATTTTACATTTTTATGATTGTGAACTTTGCTGACATAAATATTCCAGTGGGTGAGCCTGTTCGGTATAATGACTTTTTTTTTCCTATAAGTAAATACCCAGTAATGGGATTGCTGGATCAAACGGTAGGTCTATTTTTAGTTCTTTGAGGTATCTCCATACTACTTTCCACACCAGTTTTCAGCCCTACCCTCAATATATGTATATAAGTCTTCCTTTCTCTCCACATCCACATCAGCATCTGTTGTTTTGGGAGTTTTTGATAAAAGCCATTCTCAATAAGTGAGGTCACCTACTGTGCACAATGAATGGTACATTTCAAAACTATTAAGAATAGAGTATAAATGTCTTACTACACAAATAATGGTTATGGTGATGGTTATGTTAATCAGTTTGATATAAGCATTCCACATGGTATATCAGATCAGCCCATTGTATTCCATAAATGTACACAGTTATGATTTATTAAAAAAAAAGTCCTCAGTGGAATTAGGTGATACCTCATTGTGGTTTTAATTTATATTTTCATGATGATTAGAGACATTAAACATTTTTTTCATATGTTTATTGGTCATTAATCTAATTAATTTTTGATGGATAACAGACTTAAACCTAAGGCACAAGACTATAAGAGTTCTAGAAGAAAATGGTGAAAAACTCATAGATATCAGCCTAGGCAAATGATTTCTGAAGACTTCAAAGGCAATCACTGCAACAACAAAAGTAAATAAATGGGACTAGATTAAATTTAAAAGTTCTGGACAGGCAAGAAAACAATCAGTAGAGCAAAAACACAACCTATAAAATGGGAGAAAATATTTGCATGCCATACATTCAATAAAGAGATGATAATCAAAATCTATAAAAAAATCAAATGCATGAGAATAAAAAATGAATTTAATATCCTTTATTTAACATTTTAGCAAAATTTTAGGACGTTTTATGTATGAAATAACTTCGTTGAGTAGATAAATCATGAACTTACTAAAACACACTTTTTTTTTTTTTTACCGTTTTTGGCTGGGGCTGGGTTTGAACCTGCCACTTCTGGCATATGGGGTCAGTGCCCTACTCCTTTGAGCCACAGGCACTGTCCCAGTAAAACACATTTAATAAAGACTAAATGGCATCTAGACATAGATTTATTCCCTAACTACCTTCTAAATGAGAATCAGTGCTTTCAAAACTTACACGTAGATGACATCTTGTATATGTCTTAATTGCATTAAAGGAACGTATTTGTTCTTTTGGCCCCAGAGTTATATGTTAAGAAATATGTAATATTTTCTAACTATAAATTGTAGTATATACCAATGAATTTTTATTATATTAAATTTGCATACATTTAAATAATATAATAAATTTGAATATATGAGACTTCTATAGATTTCATTATATTTTCAAATTTAATCATTTATAAAACTATAAACTTAGTAATGCTAATAAATATAACTTCATTATATTAAAAAAATTATTCTTTTAGAGGACTTAAATATGAGATTATTAAAAACAATGTACTTTGACTAAATATGAACAAATAAGTTCATGACAAATGTTAGGTACTCACAGGGCTTTCATGCATGTTTGATGGTAACATATTACTTTGGAAGATTAATATTCTTGGTTTCATTAAGAAGAATATATTCTTACTGTGAAAATAAAAAAGTTATAGTATATTAACCAGATCTTTATTCAAAGCTATTGCAGTAAGAATAAAACCCATAATCAGAAAAGTTAAGAACAGATACAGTTCTAATGGATTACTCTCATGGCCATTTAATAAGCTCATAAAGTTTTGCTTTGCGTTAGCTTTTGTCGCCAGAGAACCTCAAAGCATATTGAAATTCAAATTAGGCTGCTTAGAAATGTTGAGAAAGTATACAGCACCTCCCATCCTACAGGAAGACCGACTTGAAAAGTCAAAGGTGTTATTTGAAATTCCTTGGTGTGAGATGGTGGCCAAACGCTAGCCACAAAGCTACATCCAGCCTACAGATTGCTAAGAAATCTTTCAAGGAGTTCATACTGCAAATCATCACCAATTGAAATAAAATTAGTAATGAAGGAGAATCCATCCAGAGACTCCCAAACACAGTTTTGTCTTGCATCACAAAAGGACAATAATTCACAAATTTCCTCTACTTTTTCTTCCACATTTCCAATTGGGAAATTTGAATGGCAACATTTAGTTTTTAATTGTATACTGGTATGCAGGAGATCTTTTGTTTTCTATCAGTCTTTCATTAGGTGAGAGAGCACATGTTAAGTGAAATATGTAATTCAGGGGCTAATTCGCTTTCCTCGCCTTTTATCTAGGAGGCGCTATAGTACGTTTCAGTCCAAATGCTGGCAGCGAGTGACGAGAAAGTGCCATGAAGATGAGACTTGCTTTAGGACCTTAAGCAAATGGGACCTCACCTGCTCAGGAAGTGATGACTGCAAAGCTGCTTACATAGGCACCCTCGGGACTGTCCTTCAAGCACAGTGCACCTGTAGGAACATTAGACAAAGTGAAGAATCTTTGTGCAAGATTTTCCAGCATATGCTTCATAGAAAATCATGTTTCAGTAAGTTCCCCAAATAAAATTCTCTCACTCCCCTTCTCTGTCTCCCCACACATACAACACAGACATATGAATGTGTACCGTGGTTTTGACTATTCCATATAAAGAGGTAATCCCGCACAGAAAGCTTGTTCGCAAAGATACTTTTGCATTTGCTATTGCATTTGAAAATCTATTTTCTGATTGTCTTCTGCATATTTACTATCTCACTCACTTAGCAGAAAGTAGTATGATTTTTAAAAATGTTTATGATAGATCACACTTAGTTATCATTTATTGATTTCAATGTCAATGGCATAGAAGGCTTATCCTATCTGATAACTGGATATATCAGGTATCTATTATTCTTAAGTAACAAACAACCCCAAAGTAAATGGCTTAACACAGTCACCATTCCTTTGCTCACGATTCTGCACACTGGGCTGGACTTGGCTGAATGGCTCCTCTTGTGTTGTATGGAATCACTCATGTTGCTATCTGGTAGCTCTTTTTTTTAAATTTTTATTTATTTTTTATTAAATCATAGTTGTGTACATTAATACTATCACGGGGTACAGTGTGTTGTTTCTATATACAAATTGAAATACTTTCATCCAACTGGTTAACATGGCCTTCATGTCATTTTCTTAGTTAATGTGTTAAGACATTTATATTCTACATTTAGAAAGATTCACATATACCCTTTTAGGATAAGCCATAGGCATCATCCCACCAATCACCCTCCCTCCACCCATCCTCTTCCCTCCCTTTCCCCTTTCCCCATATTCTTGGGCTAAAGTTGGGTTATAGCTTTCATGTGAAAGCTATGAATTAGCTTCATAATAGGGTTGAGTACATTACATAATAGGGTTGAGCACTTTTTCTTCCATTCTTGAGATACTTTGCTAAGAAGAATATTTTCCAGCTCTATCCATGTAAACATGAAGGAGGTAAAGTCTCCATCTTTCTTAATGGCTGCATAGTATTCCATGGTGTACATATACCACAATTTATTG
>CAUYQV010046384.1:0-66796 GCA_963574575.1 Galagoides demidoff
CCATCCCTGCATTCACACTCCCCGTCATCCCCCCCATCCCTGCAGTCACACCCACCGGCATCCCGCCCCATCCCGCCCGTCCCCCGCCCGGTCCCCCCGCCCCAGCCCGGCCTTCACCCGCCCCGGCCCCCGGCCCCCGCCCCGCCGTCACCACCCCCGTCACCCAGCCCCCTCCCGTCTTTCACTCTCCCAGTCCTCCTGCCCCTGCGCGGCAGTCCCACACACCGTCATCCCGCCCCATCCCTCCATTCACACTCCCTGTCACCCCGCCCCATCCCTGCATTCACACTCCCTGTCACCCTGCCCCATCCCTGCATTCATATTCCCTGTCATCCCCCCCCCCACAGGTCAGCACCTACAAGCTTCATAAGGGCAGGACTTTATTTTATTCACTGTTGTGTCCCGAACACTTCCAGCAGATGGCCTCACATGTAACAGGAGTTCAATAAATATTTGTAGAATAAATGAATGAATATATGCAATTAATAAATATTTAATCTCAACTTCCAATTTTAATCTGCAGTGCTAGATAATGGTAAACACACGAGATCTGACAAGTTGGAAAACTCATCCTAGAAAATGTGCTGAATATCACTGCAGTCACCCCTGAAGTCCTCCCCTCGGTCATCTGGGGACCTCGTGATATTCAGCAATGGGGTCGGCAGCACTTTTTCTAGGATGAATTTGCCAGTTTAATCGTCACACCTGGTACAATGGGTGACAGCTCTGATGGCCATTCCAGGAAAAGAGTTTCAAAATCGCTTTGAAGTGTGGACGAGGTGCTGGCATGGGTGCACAGCTCCCAAGGGGAATTCTGTGAAGGTGACCATATCAGCAGTGAGGGGTGTGGAGCACTTTCTGCAGGATGAGTTCACAAACGTAATTATCAGACCAGTAAGGAGCATCAGGCCTGCTCTGGAGACTGTACATTCAGTCATGTGATTCTCATACAGCCTTACAGATTTTACTGATAGGCGCACCAGGGCACAGGGACTGAATGACTTGCCCGATAGGGGACAGCTAGTAAGGTAGAGGGGAGAGTTAGAGGTGGGTGGTTGGCTCCTGAGTCTTCTCCTGATCACTCTGCTGTCTCTCGTAGTTCTTGGTCATTTTTTGGTATTGCATTTATGAATATTCCACTATTTCTTTATCCCTTATGCTGATGGACATTTAGTTTATCTTAAGGTGCTTACTGTTATAAACAGTACTGCAATTACTATTTTTATACTACTACATGTGAATGTTTGTAAGACTTATGTAGAATCTTTGCATAGAGCAGAACAGATAGCTCATACGATATGAGCGTCTTAACTTTTTCTAAATATTCCCAAGTTGCTTTCTGCAGTGTTTCTGCCAATTTAAACTTTCTTCAGGAGTACAAATTCCACACCTTCATCAAGTTAGAATTTTCAGACTTTAATTGTCATCCTGAGGGTGAAGGAAGCCGTCTGTCACTGTGGTCCCTGCACACGGAATGTCTTTTTTCAGATAGTTACTAAGCATTCTGTTTTCCTTTCTGCAATTTAAATGTTCATATTTTTGTTTATTTTTTTGTTACTGATTTTAAGAGATTTTAAATATGTATTATATGTTAATGACTTGTTAGTCATGGTCTTGCAAATATCTTACAACTTACCTTTGTACTGTATAGCTTCTTTTGATGAATATAAGTTCTTAATTTTCACATAGGAAATTTATCAATCTGTTTGAAATAGAAAGCTATATTTTAAAATATATTTTGCTAAATACTTCTATATAGCAGAAGGCTTCTAAACTTCCAGATAAATTTTAGAAACTATTTTTCTTATTCTAGTTCTCAATTCCAACAAATTAGAAATGTCAAGTACATTTATAGATATTATTTAATTTTATCATAGCTGAGTCACCAGTCATTTCGAGGAAAACAGTTACGTAGGGAAAATACTGAGTTTTCATCCTACCTGGCTTTTCATCTTTTAGCAACCTGAAAAGAGTTACCTGCAACTCTCATAATAGTTTGAAGATTTTAATGGGAAAAGAACTAACTGTTTATAAAAATTGTTCAATGATAATTTATAATTATTTAGTGATAGTATATAAATGAGATAAAATATGTACATAGTATTTAGCCAGCAGGAAGTGCTAGATAGTTACAGATGTTATAATTATTATTTTTAAAATGTAATTGACAAATTTGGACCTTTAATAAATGAAAAATTTTCTGTTGCCCTTCTGATATTCTGTATGAAATCATACACCTAAAAAATAATGTTTTCTTCAGTTCCAGTCTCATTTTGGGCTTCTGCTTTCTGATCCTTTGACTTGGGTTTCTGTTCAGAGTGATTTCTGTGTGATTCCTGATCTCAAAGTGATTACTGCACCGGTCAGAGTGCAGAATGCCCAGGGCGTGGTCATCCTGAACCGTTCAGAGTGCAGAATGCCCAGGGCGTGCTCAGCAGCAGCTTGTTCTTTTGCCCCATTTGATTAGGGGAGACAATCGAAGATGCCGTGCGGAGAGAAGTAGAGGAGGAAAGTGGCGTCAGGGTTGGCCACGTGCAGTACGTCTCCTGCCAGCCCTGGCCCATGCCCTCCTCCTTAATGATTGGCTGCTTAGCCATGGCAGTGTCTACAGAAATTAAAGTTGACAAGAACGAAATAGAGGACGCCCGCTGGTTCACCAGAGAACAGGTAGAGTTCAATTTAATTTCCTTCCTCTATTGATTGTTCCTGATTGTATTGGTTCGGCCACACAGCCAAGACGCATGTTGTCAGCAAGTTGAATGAATGGCTCTGGCCCTCTCGTTATGCATGGATTACAAAATAATTGGGTATTCCGTGTAGGAAGACTGTGTTTTCACCAATGTGTGCTACACGAACTCACTCTTCTGGTAATGGTGATTCTGTGTTATTTTGAATTTCAGATATCATTCCTTCAGGTCAATGATAATACTTATTGATGTGTGTAAAGTCTCAGACTAATATGTGTAAACATTAGTTTAAGAATGAGAAATAGGAATATAATTTTTAAACATTTTATATTTTAGTTTATAGCATTAAAACAAGTAGCTCTCAAATCAGTAAAAATGCTTAAAATTCTTGAAAAGTTTTTATTCATTTTAAAATGTACTTTATTAAAATGTATGGTAAAGATAACAGACATTTTTTAATTTTTTTTTTACAAGAAACTTTTTAAATGCCATCCCTAAATAATGTACGGAAAGATAAATCATAGTCAATGTTCTGTGTCACCTAAAGCTTTTTGTATGGAAAGCAGGTGGATATACTACAGTGGCAGAGACCTCAAATCCTTCCTGACTGGGCCTACATAAATTTTATTTTATTTTATGCTTAACCCTAAAAGGTAGAAACTAGATTATTATTTTAGAATTTTATAAAAGAGAACTCCCAAAAGTTGGCTTTACTTTGAAATTAAATGTAGAGCATATATTTTGCTTTTCATAACCTCATTTTCATAAGAGAATATGCATTTCTGGAACATCTTAAAAAACTGTATCACTAACTCAGTGAAGCAATTAAAAATACTGTCCCAAATATTGCATTCTGAATCTGGGTATTGTCACCTCCTGCTGTTGTGATTCACTGTAGAAGTCACCACATGTAACCGAGCTGTGTAAGCAGGGGACGGATGGCTTCGGAACCTAATGCTCTTGACGGTGTGTTTTAGGTCGTGGATGTTCTGACCAAGGGGAAGCAGCAGGCATTCTTTGTGCCGCCGAGCCGAGCTATCGCACATCAGTTAATCAAACACTGGATTAGGATCAACCCCAATCTCTAAGTCAAAGGATCTGGGCTTTGTTTGAGTGTCATTTGGTCTCTGGTGCCACTTTCTGATCGCTCCTCAAGTGGGATCAGGAGTATCCAGTGCTCTTCGGAATGTTGCACGTAAAATGCCATGTCCGACTTTGAAGATATTTTCAAAGTGAACTTGCCATCTTAATCACAGAATGTTGATGAATTGATGAATGTTGATGAAAAACACAGAATGTTTTTATAAATTATAATATTGCCTTAGATTCAAATCTGTGTCAAGCTTCTCTGAACAGATTTGGTTTGCACTTCAAAATTTTATTTCTAAAAGCCACTTTTCTGATAAGAAACATTATTTAGTGAAGGATTATGTTCTAGAAACATGAATCAACTTAAATTGCAGTGCCTCTTGTAAGTGTTAAACTGACTGTTAATGCTCCTTATTTGAGAAGTGAAACAAACTAATTTTGATGAATTTTGAGCTTGTATTGATTCTTTGTCCTTTCCTTACCATCAAGGCCCTTTGAGTTCTCAGCCTCGGAATGTCGCTGCTCTCCCAGTTCAGTTCCACTTACTTTTCCTCCTGGTTCTCTGGTTCTAGAAGTGCTGGGTAACTGTTGCTGCCAGTCTAATTTGATCAGTGTTTTCTGTTTTAACCATTAACTCTACAAGTGATCTCCATGCCACACCCTCATGGAAGGATAGCGTAAGTGAGAGCACACTTCGAATCTAGGACCTCCTTTCTAAACCTCAAATTAAGTAATGTGTCTACTTACGTGTATTATACTTATCTCCAAAGCTTTTGTTAAGACACATCAAGATTTCTGTTTTTTCACTGAAATTAAATATATTTGAAAATAATTATTCCCAATGATCAGATATGATCCCATGTAGATTTACGTATTTGATTAAAAACACTGGCTTTATTTTACCTTGTGATGAGAGGTGCATCTTTGTCAACAAAAGAGTGGATCATCATCACCAACAATATTTAGTAGACTGTACTTCCTGGATCTGGCCTTATTTCTACATATTCTAAGAAGCCCTCATAAAACAAGTATGGGTTTTTTTGTGTATATGTGCAGTTTTTGGCTGGGGCTGGGATTTGAACCCACCACCTCCGACATATGGGGCCGGCACTCTACTCCTTTGAGCCACAGGTGCCACCCCAAAACAAGTACATTTTATAACTGAATCAGTAAGATTATAGAAAAAGTAAATTTTAGTTGTTCACAATTTTCCAATATAGAAACTCATATTTTACGAGACTGTTTTGAAATTGCTTTAAAGTGTAGTTCATAAAAAAAATGCAAAACATGACATAATTTGACTCTCTGATATTCTGTGCTAAAACTGGAAGAGACTTTAAAGATAACAGGGAATTAACTGTCTTTATCTTTCTTTATAAGAAAGAGGAATGCTGAGAGTTATTGGTGAAAGTTATACAACTCACGAATTACAACAGTCTGTACTGGCCAGGACTCTCCTTGTCGAGGATATAGACGCTGTTATTAAAATTTATAGAGAGTAAGTTAAAGGAAAGGATGATAGAATGAATTTAACTTGCCACATATTCTTAATTAAATTTTAGATACTTAAAATGTATTTAACTTAAATAAGATAACTTTCTCAGATAAAACTTAATTTTACTAATGAACAGTGATTTTCTTTGTAATTAATGAAGGCTTTTTGATATCAGGACTTTAAGACTTACCCAGGGCACTGAGATACATAATAAAATTTGAATGACGTAAGTCTATGGAACATGTGCCTTGGTTCTCGTGTGGTATCACACCGTGAGGTTCCGTTGTACCTCACAGGGACTTAGAGTACTTGCAGATTATAAGAGTACAAAGCAAAAGTCCACGTTTTCCTAATATTAAGATAGGAAAAGTAAAATATGAAGTGTCAACAAATATAAATTTAACTTCAGATATTTAATCCCTTACTTGGAGAAAATCAGCATCTAAGTAAATTGTTGTTTTAATAATCATTCTTCAATTTCCAGCCTCCCCGAGGTGAAGGACTGTGTTATGGAAGGAGTAGCCTGTCGGCACACGGGCGGGGTGTGCCAGGAAGGTGTCCTATTGGGAATCAAAGTAACAAGATGTTAAAATTCTTATCTGTTTTGTTTTGTGGGTTGTGTGTTTTTTAATGTTTTAATAAATTTCTTCTGAAAAATGGAAAAAGCCATATTTCAGTTATTATCTCCTGTTTAGAGTTAATGATGTATCTTCTTAAAGTACAAAAGCCTTTTTAAAAGTTTTCATATTTGGAAGACTTAAAATTTATTATTTAAATCTTAATGATTATAGTTTAGGGTCAAATGCATGGTATACACATGGTATACATATGGACTTACACACTTGTACATACATAAGAGGGCCCATGTTTTTTATGTTCAGGCATAAAGTTATTTATCTAGTATCTATCTATCTAGTGTATCTGGTTGTACTTGTCCAATATTACCAATCTTTGCATTTGGAAATGGTCACTTGTTTACTGTTCATGAAGAATTAGAAACCTACGTCTTTCATTTAGTTGGAAAAATGGGTAAGTCTTTTAAAGATCCAGTTAGGGATTCAGGTGAAGCCAGAGAAGAGGGGGAACAGAAGGGGAGACCATGAGGTCAAAGAGAAAGTGTACGTTTGTTAAAAAGCCAAACAAACCGGATTAAATCTCATATGGCAGATAACAGTAGGTAACTGGTCCTAGAACTGTCCTATTACTACAAAACAGCAAAATATTGAGTTCTATAAAACAAATCCATTAATTACTTAGAATGAAATCTCCACAATGCAAATTTTATTAGAGACAAGTACCAACTATTACATTTGAGTGTGGATGTGTGTGCTTGCCCAAAATAGGGGGTGGTGGGTGTTGAATGTAATTTGTTTTCTGAGCTTAAAAGGAGCAGTTTTCTCTACCTGAAAAAAAGAAAAAATAACATGTAGGAAAAAGTAAATCCCATGTGCAAAATTTCTGTCTTCAAGTGGAAAAGATCAAGGTTTCGAGGTGAATCCAGCGTGCGTGCAAGTGGGAAAGGAGGGCCGGGGAACTGATGTTCTGTGCAGACGAGGGGGGTGCCCTGTACGGGGCCAGGCGCACGGGAGCCCTGACACCCTGGAGCAGATGAGAGGCTGTGTTTGAGGACGCAGGAATAATCATGGAGCCAAGTGCCTACATATTCAGTGTTACTGATTAGGAACTAGAGGAGTTACTTAAGAAAATAATCTAAATACTGAAGATGATGCATTTTTTCCTACACTGCCCTTTGTTCACTTTCTTCTCAGGACGCTCAGGGTGGAACCCAAACAGCTGTGTCACCGCCAGTAGGTTTTCAAATTAAGTTTATTTGCCCCGAGTATAATAGAAATGGCCAAAAGGAAGGTCATTCAGGTAATAAAACGATATAGGGGAAATGGGTGATAAGCAGCCTGGATCCTTTTCCTTCTTTGGGATAATTGTTCTAGTGTAAAGTGAACATTTGGACACAATCAGGCACCGGCAAACCCCCCCTGCTCTTACTGCAGGGTAGCCCCGTACCATCGTACTCCTTGGCGGAAGTTACACTTTCAACTTTTCTTTATTCCTTCAAGAATATTGTATTTTTCTTTTATTGCTAAACAGACAAAGTCACACACCAAACAGTAAGTATTTCTCCTCCTCCCGGCTCCCATTGTAAAGATGCTTTCCAAAATAGTGGAGCTGCTGAGAAATCTTAGAACAGATTCCAAGTTAGGGAAAAAAGCCTTTGTGCCAATGAAAATACTGTATTTTTCTTTCTGATGAGAAGTCTGATAAGAGACAAACTGCCACATAAAGAATGAAAAATATGTCCTGGGGTCATCAGACCTCTTCCGGACCAGCTGCTTTTCTCGTCTGTGAAGGATTACGAGCATTCTTCGAACTGCTTCACTTGGGAGGTTGTTTGATTTTTAGTAATGTAGAAGTTCCACCAGGAGTAGAAATTGAAAATGAAACTCTTATCTGTTTCAGAACGGAGCAGGTAGGCAAGTGAGCTAGGCTGAGGTTTATTTTTCTTTATCTTTTATCCTGTCCATCTCACACCAGCCTGAGATTATAGTCCGCTGGGGATGTGATGTTCTAGAACACCTCAGTAAAGCCCCTTATAAATCTTTATCGCTGCTCACAGGTGGCAGTGAGCTCTATGAGAGGGGTGAAAACCAAAATGCCATTTAGCCAACAGCTTCACAGCTAAGAGCTGCTCTGCTTTTTTCCTGGGTTTACTTGGTGTTTATGGAACAATTTGGAACTGCCAAGAAAAGTTCCCCCACGATGTGTGCAAATTCAACTTCAGGCCCTTCGTTGGTCCTGAGTATCATTCCCTCTGTCTGCATTGTTACCAGGGCTTCACAGGGAGTGTATCCATGGGGGAAGCCAGTGGGGACTCCGTGTGTTCGGGGATGACAGGAGAAAGATATGTATCTGTGTGGACCACAAAGCTTTCCTGGCTGTAGAAATATCTAATTATTATTTTGGAAAAATGCCCTTAATTCATTTTGTACAATTACTACCTTTTGTCATACCAATTATTGCCTTTAGTTACCTACCACATCATACATCCTCATGAATAATAAACACATTTTTATTTTGTTATGATGATAAATTTATTACATAGGTTGCTTTGTTTTACACAGTCAGTAAATGTGTACACTTTCCTTGATCACTGTATCTAACATCAGTACTATCATTTACAATTCTTCAAACTTCTGGACCTTAAATAATGAAAGAATTTTCTTTAAAATGCTGCATTGGCAGCATTATTTCAGTTTCTTAAATTTGGGTCATTTTTCACGTTGGGCCTTTTTCTGTAGGACCCTCACTCCTGATTTGGTTCCCAAATTTCTATCTCCGACTGTCTTTCACGCTTACCTGCTTAGACCCCCAGGCCTGCCCAGACTACACGGCTAAAACCAAAACCCCTTTCTCCCTGAGCATGTGCTGCATCTGTCTCCCTGTGTCAGTCGTCCTGCCCAGCATGGAGGTTTGGGTGTCATCCTTAATTTGTCTACTTTATCCTTCACCCCACTCCATCCTAGAGAGAGAATCTTGGAACCCTGCGCCCTCTTAATGCCGCTTGCTCCAGTGTCTCCGCCCTTCCCCTCCTTCCAGTGCTCCCCCACTTCAACCACTTACCTGCCTCCTGGATTGGTCTCCCCACTGCAGTTTTACTCCCCATCCTTCAGCGAAGCTCCCTGAGGAACAACCTTACCTCGTCCTAACCTTCCTTAAACTGCTCACGACACCACCACCCCCACCACGTGGACAAAGGAAGATCCAGTTTCTGTAGCATAGCCATTTACCTCTCCTGTCCCCCTTCTCATCGCCTTGCTTTGCCCTGTTTATAGTGTACTTGATGTTCTGGTGAAGAGCCACAGACAACCTTCCTTAACTGTCACTGATGAGTCAATAGCATTCATTAAGGACCATGTAAATAATTATGACCAATATCATATGCTACGAGTAGAAGTAGAAATGTTTCATTTATTCAACTATTCTAAACATTATTTTCATTTATATATTTCATGAGATTTATAAAATTCTAAGTAAGACTGGTAATACTTATCCCAGCTTTACAAGTGAGGTCATTGAATCTAAAAGAAGTCAAGTAACTTCCCCAACATCAACATAGGATATTGAAATAGGACTGAAGTTTAAATCTTACAAATCGAAGTTCATACCCTCCATGGCCCATGTGGCATACTATTCCTGCCCCATGAATTACCTAGTAACCAACCTGACCCCTGTGAATAGCCACACCAGACCACTCGGTTTCCATTTTTGTGTTGGTTTCTGGCACATCAGGTGCCCCAGGCCAGCATCACACCTGTGCTTCATATGTACCCCGAGAGTTCCCAGGCCTCAGAAGCATACAGGCAGTGCCATTCACTGGGGGCAATATTCGAACACAAACAGACTGTCAGGAGGGGTTAAGACAGATATTAATAGACTGATTAACGGATGGTAGATCATTCCTGACGCTGCATAAAATTAAATATGCTAATCAGATTTTGGATTTAGAGAACCCAGCTAAATCCAGAGTAGAAAAAAATAAGGTACTCAAATCTTTACTTCATTTTCCTGCCTTTCAAAATCCACACCGCATTTTATCCATGTCCCCTTCCGAGCTGTGCAGTTCATGAAGGCTTCACCCAGGTGAGCTGATTGTACAATTCTTTTTTTTTTTCCATTTTAAATGAAGTATTTTCTATTTTAATCCTTGCTGTCCCAAATTAGTTTGCTAGGCAAAGGATAATAGCAAAGGGAAAATTATTTGAATGTTATATATGAAGGCAATTTAACAACGTATCTCTTCTCCGTCACAAAATATTTAACATCTGTAACTTAACTCTGTTACAAATAGAATGGACATATCCAAAGAAAATTCTAAGTAATCAATGTGTTCAGGCCTTTTTTGTTTATGCTAAGTTAGACATCATGTGTACATTCAGATAGGCACCATCCCCATACCCTAACGTGGTTATTTCAAATAAATTGTGCATTTGGAAAGCAAGGGAAATGCCATTGAGAAGCTAGGCTTCTACGCATAATTGAGATTCACTCTGAATGGGAGGAGGGCCCGTTCCTTTCACAGCTTTGAATTCCTACATCCTGCTTGGTTTTCACTGCAGCATTAAATTTACCAATCACCAAAATGATTTTCTCATCTGGTTAAGTGAGTAGAACTGTTCTTCATTAATTTTATCTTAATTTTATTAAATAAATGTTTACATTTACTTTTTGAAATACACAATTACACCAAACATGGTTATTTGATGTCAAGAAAGAAGACATTAATGATATCAAAATTTTCCATCATAACAATTGCCATTATTCTGTGTTTTAGACCAACTTCAAAACAAAATATTTTGACCAATACCTTTTGTGTAAATAATCCTAAATCAAACTTTGCAAAATACCCTCTTTCCAATCTTTCTGTCATTAGATCCTTAAATAGTGTTCCCAAGATTTCCATAGCAACTTATACTTATATTAAAGATTCCTTACACCATTAAGGATTCAGCCAGCCCTTCTTACCTTCCTCCTGAGCACTCAGAATTTGAATATTAGCTAGTTTTTAATCTCCTTTTCCTCTCTCAGAATTAAAACTTTAACTGATTTATTCTCGTGTCAGATTGCAATAATGTTGAATAATTATCCTCAAATCCTTTATTTGGAAAGTAAACTGTTTTAAGATAGTCCCTTAACTGCTAGCAATCGAGCAATTGACCTTTTTTTTTTTTTTTTTTTGAGACAAAGTCTCGCTTTGGAACCCTCAGTAGAGTGCTGTGGCTGCATAGCTCACAGTATAGCTCAAGTTCTTGGGCTCAGGTGATCCTCTTGCCTCAGCCTCCTGAGTAGCCAGGACTATAGGCGCCAGCAACAACACCCAGCTGTTTTTAAAGACAAGGTCTTGCTCTGGCTCAGGTTGGTCTGGAACTCCTGAGCTCAGGAAATCCACCCGCCTGGGCCTCCCGGAACGCTGAGATTGCAGGCCCACCAAGCCCAGCCTTTTGACCTTTTCTTTTAATTGATTGTGAAGTCACTTAACATCTTAAAGCTGTGGTAATCATGTGCTGAAATCATAATTAGGATGCTGGTAAGATGGATTGGTGTCTTCTCTGCAGGGGAAACATCCACTGACCAATTTTCAGATCTTTAAAATGACACAGCAAGAATTTAACCAGAATGAATCAGATTCTGGACTTTTTAATCAGATGTGCTGCCTCTTCCATAGATTGGTTCTTGATTATATTTGAAAGAGAAGAGTAAAAATTTTGAGCGTTATCTGATTTGAGGAGATGTACATGAAATATGCTAATAAATTATCCATTTTTTTCTCCTGAGATGGGGTCTCACTCTGTCGCCCGGTTTGGAGTACTGGGGCACCATCATGGTAACTTCAAACTCCTGGCCTCAAGGGATCCTCTTGCCTTGGCCTCTCAGAGTGCTGAGAATCCAAGTCTGAGCTGCCCTGCTCAGCCTGCTGAAAAAATATTCTTATATCATGAGACTGCCCAGACCTCAGTAAATTTGAGAAGGAAGGGGATGTTAGCACTGATTCTCTGCCAAATATAAACTCAGTCATAAAATAATTAAATTAACCTGACAGAGTAATTCTGCACATAATTTTTTATTCCTTCGTCATTAGCCAGACCACAGTTTATACCCTTACAACATGGACAAATAAACAGCACAATCAGTGGCTTAAGTTATGTTAAAATGGAGTCAGCAGAAAATATCAAGCATAGGGCATTTAAAAATAAATGCCTTTTTATTCCTTTCAAAGCGTATATTGCTTTGGATTCAGTCACAGACATTTATTAAGTTTCATGAGTTAGTAGTGACTTTAGTGAATTAGTGAACAGAAAGTGTTTTAAAATAGTGATTTTAAAATTACTCAAGAATTCTCCTGCAATCTTTGGATTGAAGCCTCTTTGAAGCCCTTATATTTTGTTTAATATAACTAATACAAAATTAATTAATTAATTAGAATAATATTCTTATCAAATTATTTCTCAAAGCTAACACAAATAATTTCAAGGTAACCCATTGAATTATGAATTCTAAATATGTAATAAGGTTTAACCTTGCCCACATTACTGTAAATACTGCTAAAAATAATTGGCTGTTAATATTAATAGATATATAGTAATGATAAAGTCGCCACTGAAACATTTTAAAGGACATGTTTGTTACCTTCTTCTGAATGACTTGAAGAAGAAGTGGCTTGTAGCCATTTCTTAGGCCGTGCTGAGCAAGGTAGACGGTAGCAGGCAAGAAGTATTTTAAATGCTTGAATCTTTCTTAGCCTTTATAATTCAGAAGTGTGGTTCTACTCCGGTTTTCCTTGATTCTTGTCTGAAAGGAGCAATGCTATCGGAGGAGTTTTGCTTTGAACAGTCCACAACTCTTTGGTGTCCACAAAGTTGATGAGATCTGCCCCTGGGGGATGACACAACTTCACAGAAAGGCTCACAGGAATTTTATGTTTTGGAGAAACTACATACAGAGACTTTTGTATGAAGATAGCGACACGGTTTATTCAAATGCTACTTCAAACTGAGGTTTAAGGTTGAATTTTTCAACATTAAGAGGACGTCACTTAACTCCTGCACGAGCTGATAATTCAGCGATTATTAAGCCTTCAGAGAAGCATAGCTCTTCCGTACCGTGGGTATTCAAGGGATGTGGCTCCACTTCAATAAGCAAAAAAGAGGCAGCGTTCTTTTGTATAAAACTCAAAGGTATTATTCATTTTAATTAATAGGTAGGGAAAGTCTTGAGCAGGAAAGAAGTCCTCCCTGAGATGTGTTCAATCAGCCTTTCGTGCCTATTCTGCTAACTTTTACAAGGTATCTAAGGATGTGTTTAAGCGCATGTACGGGCCTCCTTTTTCATCTTAAGGGTAACATGCCTTTACCTTTTTAGTAAACTTTTTATTATTTGCACTACTTATATGTATTGAAATGAAGTTTATCACCTTTTAACTTATTGCACACAGTAAAATTAGTCAAAAAGAATAAAGTAAAATGTCACATGTGACTGAGTGAATTTGGGAAATGTATTCCTCAAGAAAAATTCTGGGATTCCCTGTGCTGGTCAAGGTCAGATGGAGGGAAACTGTAATTACAGATTGCTCACACCAGCAAATAAAAAAAAAAATGATTTAGAAGACCTGGGGTTCTAACTACGGTGGAATAGGGTTACTCCTCTTCCTACACGGATACCTAATGCATGCAGCAGTCTGTCCCTGAGATTAGCTACAGTTTCACCCCTAATATTCTAAAGCCAGAGGGAAAATAAAGCAAAGCAAAATAAACGATATCACGAAAACGGCACACAGAATCTGACTGTGTCTTCCAAAGCCACACACGCCACTGACAGAAATCAAAATGGTTTGGGGTGTTACAGAATAGAGATGTTTCCGTTTTGCTATTCAGCTATTTTTGTTTTAATAAGCATTCAAGGTAACCCAAGATTTCACCTACAATATTGCCTAACATGAAGCTAATGCAAAACATGAATGACTAGAAACAGCACAGGTATTCCGTGGATCAAGTAACGATCGTGAAGGTTGTATCCAGATGACTGTGGGTGGGCAGCAGAAGAGCAATCTGTATTCCCTCATTCGTCCAACGATCACTCACTCTCTTCCTTCCACATAGAACAGGAACGCGTCACAGCATAAGACAGTCCTGTGGGTCCTGGGGATGGCCCAGACGGCTCACGGTTCCTCAGAAGGCTGGACTAATCTAGGCTGCACACTCTGGATGTTCCAATGGACCCCAAAGTCCATCTCCTCTGAAGCTTAGCTGGCTCAAGCCAAGTTACCTTCGCAGCAGCCAGGCTTCTGGGTCAGTCCCAGGAAGATATTGTCAGTAGCGATGCTTCATGAGGACCACACCCCACACATGCTGGCCTTGTGAGGAAGCGAGCTGATGGGGCTCACCTGCCAAGCACCCCACCAATACTCCCACTCACTGTCACACACACCAAACGTTTCAGCTCTTACAGACCATGTCAAACCCAAAATACAGGAGCATTTTGACTCTGAGAAGCTGAATGCGAACACGGGAGAGAGAGGCAATCACAAAGAAAGCAGGGTTCATCTCCTCGCCCCGCAGTCCCGGCCTTCTGCCGTGCTGGCGTCTTATCGCAAGTCAGTGGGCAGGAGATGGAAGAACACCAGGAACCTAACACCTAAGATTGGTTCTGAGCACAATTTGGGTAAAGCCTCTTTAGACTGAGCTGAGCAAAAAATAAAAAGTGATCTCTCACGGAGTTTTGTTCCAAGAAGCTTGTTGATATAGAAAAAATGGTTTCTGTTCTTAAACGAAAACAATAAAGTATTCAAGGCTTGTTGTGTCCAAGTTGAGAGTGAAGGGCAATAAAGTAAAATGAAGTGAACTCATAGCAAGTTTCCTCAGGTCCACCCTCGCCGAGAATCTTAAGGCTTTCAGGTGATTTTTGAATGGAGTTCCCCCGACCTGTCCAACTGGAGATGCTTCAGTGGGGTTCCTGAATCAAGTTGCTTTACGCGTGTGAGGAGACGGAATGGGGCTCACCCAAACACGCTTGTACCTGGATCCCAACTCGGAGTCCACGTCCCTAAAGCAGGACTCAAATTCTACCTTTTTAGCAAGTTGTTCAATGATCCTATTTTTTTTTCTTTGATCCTCCAGTTTGAGAATTCCTGTGCTAAACTGTAGACACCTTGAAATTTTCATTACATTTACATTTTCACATAATCCAGCTCAGAATTTTAGGCGTTGCACAGAGTGCTGAATTCTAAGGTCACCCCCGCTGTAAGTACACTGGTTTTTCCCAATTATAATCTAACTCCTTTCATCAAAGTCATTCTGTGGTAAAGAGAGAGAGGAAAGGAAGAGTTCTTGAAACGTGTCAGGAAGAGCCTTTATATCTAACTGAGTAAAGCAATAAAAGTCTTTCACAAATCCTCAGAGAATTCTTCCCTTCCAGCCCCTCACTGTGCTGGAGAGAAGTGCAGCTTGGCCTCCTGGCAGCTTGTCTGCTCAGGCGTCTGCCACTGCTGTTTTCTCCAGTGGGAAATGAGGGAGCCGGATAGGTGATGTCACACGTATGCTGCCGGATAGGTGATGTCACGCGTTTGCTGCCGGATAGGTGATGTCACACATTTGCTGCTGGATAGGTGATGTCACACGTATGCTGCCGGATAGGTGATGTCACACGTTTGCTGCCGGATAGGTGATGTCACACGTATGCTGCCGGATAGGTGATGTCACACGTTTGCTGCCGGATAGGTGATGTCACGCGTATGCTGCCGGATAGGTGATGTCACGCGTTTGCTGCCGGATAGGTGATGTCACGCGTTTGCTGCCGGATAGGTGATGTCACGCGTTTGCTGCCGGATAGGTGATGTCACACGTTTGCTACTGGATAGGTGATGTCACACGTTTGCTACTGGATAGGTGATGTCACACGTTTGCTACTGGATAGGTGATGTCACGTGTGTGCTTTCAGATAGATGATGTCACGCGTATGCTGCCGGATAGGTGATGTCAGCGTATGCTGCTGGATAGGTGATGTCACGTGTATGCTTTCAGATAGATGATGTCATGCGTTTGCTGCCGGATAAGTGATGTCACGCGTATGCTGCCGGATAGGTGATGTCACATGTATGTTTAGTCAAAGGAAAGCTTTGGGCCTGTGAGGGATTTTCATTAGTGGTTTATCCTTTCCTTCCTGGTTTTACCTAATTTGTCAAACTTCATCAAATACTAAGTTTATTTTTCTTGTGGGTTTACTAAAATACATTTATTTTATTCCTAGTTCTTTAAAACGCTAATAACGATAACTGTAATGAAGTTCACACCACATGATCTTCCCTACCTGCATTTCATTTCTTCAGAAGTTTGGATTTAATTGGTACAGGGTGGGCTTCTGGTCTCCCCAAGAATCAGGCTCATTCATGAAGTATGTTGTTCAATCTGGGGTCAAATAATTGGGTGACGGCATTCCATCAAAGCTTATGCTTAAAGATAATTATTTTTAGTATTGAGGGTTTTTAAACTTAATCCTGTGAATTCAAGATCTTAACAGATTTGTGCTCCCAGGATACCAAGGTTCTTTCTTGCAGATGGATGTGAATATTTCCTGAGTGCCTCGATACCCTGCCCCTTGTATTCATAGGGGGGAAAGGAAAAATCGATTTCATCACATATAAGATTTTGGTGCCTGTATTTTAAACATCCTAAACTAATACAGTCAAACATTTTAGCCATATAAGTATGTATACAGATAGCTATAAATATGTTTACTTTTCAGTATTTTTCAACGAAAGGAAGAAAAGGCATAAAAAAAAAAATAACTTGCAGTAAGTGCTGAGACCCATAAATGATGTTAACTAGGTCCACATAGTTTCAAGGCCCTAGCAAAGTCTTCACTGAGAATGAGTGCCCAGGTCCCCAGTCTGTAAAGGTTCACACTTGCAGTCCCATGAAAGTCAAGTGCAAGTCTGAGGTGACACAAGAGCATTACTGAAACTTCTTTCACTCATTCATAATTTTTTTAATTCTAAGGACAAATGCATATGATTGAAGTTTCATGCTATTCAAAATCTGAAATGATGGTAAAAACCAAGTTGATATACTTTAAACATAAATGGAAATTTTAAAATTTTCTTGAAATATTTTTAAGCTTGAACTCTTTACAACTTGTTCTACATGTATGAATTTCCTTAAAATATAGTACAGAGAACATAGGCTTTGTAATAAAAGCAGGAAAATGAATTCATAACAAAAAAGACTAAGACTTATTTCAGATTCTGTAGAAAACCAAAAGCAATGGCCACTATGAAAAGCACCAGTTGGGCCCGGTGTCTGAAGCTGAGTGAGGAGAGCGCCTGCCGCATACACCGAGGCTGGCAGCAGGTTCAAGCCTGACCCGGCCTACTAAACAATAATGACAACTACAATCAGAAAATAACTGGGTGTTGGGGTGGGGAGGTGTGCATTTGTAGTCCCAGCTACCTGGGAGGCTGAAGCAAGAGAATTGCTTAAGCCCAGGAGTTGGAGGTTGCTGTGAGCTGTGATGCTACAGCACTCTACCGAGGGCCACATAGAGAGACTCTGTCTCTAAAAAAAAAAAAAGAGAGAGAGAGAGAAAAGAAAAACACCATCTTTGTGCTACCCTGGAAGTTAAGCATTTAACTTTCTGGATTTATTTTGTGTTTAGTCTCCTACAATTTTAATAGTACTCATTACCAACCTTTTTGTGAATTTTTCCTTTTTTGTTGGTAACAGACCATTCGCTTTGAATGTTTCAAAGGAAATGTTTCCGCTTAGCAATACAGTAGAGAATTTTTAAGTAATTTGTCAGAAAAATGACACCAGTGAAATTTTCTAACAATACCTTTTGACAAATATCCTTGTCATCTAATAGTTTTCTCAGACAAACAGTGTCACTGTGTAATTCTGCAATGGGAAGACGTCAACCCTTCCTGTTTACAGTCTCCCTCCTCCTTCTGTGAATTACAGTAATGTGTCAAAGCCTGGCTGGAAACATCCTATAAATGCCAATATGAAAGCCTCAGGGATGGGACTCAGCTGAATTATCATGGCAATCATAGTAACTTTCCTTAATTTTATTGCCAATTTTGCACTGAACAAATAAGCATTTCTGAAAACCATAATTCCAGGAAATCTGTAGTGAAATGGGTTTCTTGATGTGTATCTGAAGATCCAGTAGTGATATATTTTACTTGTTGGTAAAGTTATGTTTTATGTATATTTGTCAATAAAAAAAAAAAAGTTTGTTGCTCAGAAGTTTTTCAGTGTGAAATGAGAGGCCCTTAGTTTTAAGCAAGGAGATGATATGACATAAAAAATTAATGTTGCTCTGTAAATAATCAAAGGGTATGAATACAGAAGAGTATCACTTATAAAATTATGGCCTGTGGCTCAGTGAGTAGGGCACCAGCCCCATATAACGAAGGTGATGGGTTCAAACCCAGCCCCGGTCAAACTGCAACAAGGAAATACCCAGGCGTTGTGGCAGGTGCCTGTAGTCCCAGCTACTCAGGAGGCTGAAACAAGAGAATCGTCTAAGCCCAAGAGCTGGAGGTTGCTGTGAGCTGTGATGCCACAGCACTCCACCGAGGGCAACAAAGTGAGACTCTGTCTCTTAAAATAATAATAAAAGTTATGGTGATAGTCCAGATAACACGTGTGAGTGTGTGTGTCTGTGCATGTGTGTGTATATATATAAAGAGAGAGAGAGGCTTGGATTAGGTGGTAACAATAGAGAAGAAAATAAAATCAAGTAGACATATTTGGGGTAAGATGTTTAGAAATAGAGTCGGGCAAACTTGCTGATGGATCGGAGGAGGGAAGCTAAAGGGAAGAGCCAGGGCCAGCATCTGGGTGCAGGACTTGAGCCAGCTGGAGGGTGATGCTGTTGACTGAGATGGGAAAGAGCCAGAGAGGTCAGGTGGGGCTGGTAAGCCTCAGGTTCCAGTGAGGCATCCAAGCAGGTATATCAGTTTGGCCGTTGGGTGTTAAAACCCGGACTTCCAGGCTTAGGAAATGATAAATTCCAGGAGTGAAACTGTGAGGTTTAGAATCATCTGCATTGGTGATTTTACGGCCATGGAAACAAGATTTCCTAGGGAGGGAGTTTATGAAGCAGCAAAAGGAACCCGAAGGTGTCCAAGATTAGAAGACTCAGCACAAACGTCTAAGGGGGGTGCCCAGGGAAACAAGAAAGAGCCAGGAGAGAGCAACCCATGGAAGGGAAAGGGAGGAACTGAGACCGGAGGGACAGGGTGGCAACTGATGTCCACTTGTGCATAAGATGACAACAGGCCCGTGCCTCTCGGCTTTGGGAATACAGATGTGGGTAAGAGCATCGGGGAGGGGTAAGAATGAAGGGTCCATGCTGCAGAGTAGCCCTGGGGAAAGATCTGAGGAGAGAAGGTGGAGGGGAGCTGTGTGGCGGTTAGTAACAGGTGCTACCAGTGTTAAGGGGACAGAAGCAGGTGGTGGTAGGCAGAGTTTTAATATCAGAAAGCAAAGAGAGTCTCAGCCAACTTCTACTCCTATGAGTGCATGTCAGGCCCATCATCACGAGCGTGGGAGGAGGAGAGAGCTGGGAGGTTGGAGAAGAAACCACCTGTGTTCACGGTAGGAACTAGGAATGGCATGAAATCATCGTAGGAACGCTTTGAAATGATTATGGTGTCTCCTTGGGAAATTAGAGCTTCCAAAGCACCTGTGAGGAAGTCCGAAGACATTCCGACTTTTTCCAAGGGTCACTACTTTCACAGCTTTTGGAAAACCAAATATAACACTTTTTAATGCTGTAAAACTCTCTTCAATGCATCTGCTCTGCTTGTGTTCTAAGCACTTTGTGAAAAGTTATTAGGCCCTAAAAGCAGGAGGAGAGGCCGCAAAGAGCATGAAATGATATGGAGGGTCCCTCAGGACGAAAGGGGCACAGAGGCAGGAGCCTGGGGTGCTAAGGACACCTCCCCACTCCGTATATTGGTCAGGACCAGTTCAGAGAACACGGCTGTAGCTGCACCTTGTTTAACAGGCAAATGGCAGAGACGTTTGCCGTCCCTGAGTTGAGGCAGAATTGACCGCACCTGTACATGCTGCCCACAGAACTCGGGCCAGTGACTCCAAGAACCTCCATCAGCTGATTTGGGTGTCACTTATGGAAGTACAGAGCAAGGGAGGTAACCACTAGGAAAAAATGTGAGTAAGCTTTATGTTATGTTCTGTTTCTGCCATCACCAAATTAAATACACAGTAAAGGAAAGGATACGTTTAGAATCACAAGAGAGACTACTGAAAACATGATTAGGTAGGGAGGGTGCTGCCCATCTAGGGTCCATCATGCATATTTATCAGGTGCCTGTGGTGTGGCAAGGGCTGTGTCCCATGGTGGGCACATACACAGCTTTCCAGTTTCTGGAACAAAGACATGTGGTCCGTCAGGGCTAACGTGCAGCCTGACTGTGAAATTCGCTGGGTGTAATCGGAGGCAATCCCAGGGCACCTGCACCATTGTGTCTGCTCAGAGAGGGCTCCCTCGCCTAATTCTTCACAGCCCGGGTTCTGTTTGCCGCTGTGAGTGAGATGTGGGAAATCAGGAGGGTCTGCAGTCCCATTTTTCACCTATAAAATGAGAGCCTTGGCTGAAATGATTTTGAAAACTCCTAGCTCAAAAGGAATGTGCGGTTTGGTCAGCCTTATCTAAGCACTCGCCTGCAGCTCTGATGTGAGGCCGTCTCGGCCCAGCCAGCGCGCCCAGCTGTAATCGTGAGTGTGTTCTGACAGTTCTGTTATCTTCACTCTAACAGGAGGGGAAGGATAACAGGTGGCACTCGACTGGAACCCTTTATAACACATTTTCAGCTATATTTCTTGGAGATTACTCTGTGAGGTAGAATTTATCATTTCTACATTAGAGTGAAGGAAACTCAGCCTGGCAGAAGTTACACAACCTGGGGAGTAAACAGCAGTATCCCACGGCAAGCCCGCACCTTCCGAGATGAAGTCCAGAGCGATCTCTGCTCAGCACAGAGCAGCAGGCTACATTTGTTGTTGAAACTATGTGAAACACAGAGAAATAATCAATAATTTGGTCGAGTGCTTTATTTATCTGTCTAATTGACATGTTTTAATTGTACATACGGCACTTTTTTTTTTTTTTCTGAGGTGGGGTTTGCTCTCTTGCCCAGGCCAGAGTATAGTGGCATCATCATAGCTCACTCCAACTTCAAACTCCTGGCTCAAGTAAGCCGCAGCCTTTGGAGCAGCTGGGACTACAGGGGTGCACCACCACACCTGGTGAATTTTTCTATTTTTCTGTAGAGACAAGGTCTTATGTTGCTCAGGCTGGTCTCACTTATGTGGCCTCAAGTGACCCTCCTGCCTCAGCTTTCCACAGTACTAAGATTGTAGGTATGAGCCACTACTCTTGGCCCTAAGGTCCAGTTGAATGTGTGTCCATGTTGGATGTGGTATAATGGAATCCACAGTACTAGGATTATAGGCATCAGCCACTGCTCCCAGTCCTAGGGTCCAGGTGGATGTGTGTCCATGTTGTATGTGGTATAATGGAATCCACAGTACTAGGATTATAGGTGTGAGCCACTGCTCCCGGCCCTAGGGTCCAGTTGGCTGTATGTCCATGTCGTGTGTGGTATAATGGAATCTACAGTACTAGGATTATAGGTGTGAGCCACTGCTCCCGGCCCTAGGGTCCAGGTGGATGTATGTCCATGTCCTGTGTGGTATAATGGAATCCACAGTACTAGGATTATAGGCATCAGCCACTGCTCCCGGCCCTAGGGTCCAGGTGGATGTGTGTCCATGTTGTGTGTGGTATAATGATCCAGTCGGGGCAGATGGTGTAAACATCACCTCATACGGTAAAAACATTCAAAGCCTCTCTTCTAGCTGTTTCGCAACATGCCATATTTTATTATTAACCTAGTTAATAGAACACCGGAGTTCATTCCTCCTGTCCAATTTAACTTTGTACCTGTTGCCCGTCCTGTCCTCATCCCCCTCCTCTGCCCTCCCAGTCTCTGGTAACCACTGTTCTGCCCTCTGCTTCTTACAGTACCAACTTTTCTTCCTTATATTCCACACATGTGAGACCACGTGGTATTTCTTTGCATCTGGCCTAATTCCTTTAACCTAACATCCTCCAGGTGCACCCAAGTAGTCACGGATGTCAGGATTTTGTTCTTTTTTATTGCTGAGTGGCATTTCTTTGCACATCCATATTTTCCATATGGATTCGTCCATTCTTGGACACTGAGGATGGTTCACACCTTGACCTGTCAGTGGTGCTGCAGGGATCTCTCCACCATGCTGGTTCATTTCTTTAGGCTGTGTACTCGGTGGTGGCATTGATGGATCATATGGCAGTTCTATTTTGTGAGGAATGTCTATACTGGTTTTCATAATGGCTGTACGTAATCAAGTGCTTTGGAAGCATTTTTTTTTTTTAGAGACAGAGTCTCACTTTATTGCCCACAGTAGAGTGCCGTGGTCACAGCTCACCCCAACCTCCAGCTCTTGGGCTTAGATGATTCTCTTGCCTCAGCCTCCCTAGTAGCTGGGACTAACACGTACCTGCCACAACACCCAGCTATTTTTTTGTTGCAGTTTGGCCAGGGCTGGGTTTGAACCCGCCACCCTCGGTATATGGGGCCAGTACCCTACTCACTGAGCCACAGGTGCTGCCCAAGAAGCATTTTTTTTTAATTAGGAAAACCCAATGTGTGTGTAAGACAAAGACAAAGAAAGATACCACAGTATGTGTTTGTAAGCCTCTACCAGCCCACGCCCCTCGCTGGCCTTCTAAGAAGAAGGAATCATTGCTCACCTCGTCAACCGCAGGTGCTGGGCCCTGCTAACTAGGGGGTAGAGAGGACAACCGGGAGACACCAAGAGTGCTAACTGCTCTGTGTAAGGGAGGCAGCCTGAGGAAAAAGAAGTTGCAGAACATTATGAGACTTTGAGAGTCTATGGAATAATCTGGGTGATCTGAGGGGGAGAGCTGAGTTAAGAAGAATATAAGTAAATTTTTGACAAGACTGGCCATAAAACAGCTCCATTTTATACATAACACAAATAAAAGTCAATCTTCTCAGCAGAGATGTCCAAAGGTATAACCTCCCCAAATATGCTCAAAACTAACTGCTTTTGCGGGAAGCTCTCTTCCGTGCATTTTTGCAGACAGCTCAATTCTTTTAAAGTAAAGAATACGGCTTGATGCTGAGCACAGCCAGCATCTGCTTGAGCCATCGCTGGGGAACTCAGGAGGCTGCCTTCCCACAAATGCCTCCTGCAACACTGCGCAGGTGGCCTCAAGGGAACTTTCACCCTTTATTTCACAATTGAGGCAAAAAATTAGCTGAGCTTTTTACAAAGAATTACAGACTCCACCCAGGTATGTATTCAATCTTGTAATATTTAAGTATTCAGAGACACTGTGTATAATGATAGCATAAGGAAGGCAAATCATTGGCCTACCCTACTTCATTCAGCAGGACAATAAACTTAGTAATATTTGATTTAAGCTAACTTTACAAAAATTGGGTGTGTCCTTCAAGATAGGAAAAATGAAATATAAAATAATCATGATTTTATAACTTACCTCCTAAATGTCTACAAATATGGCCGTGTGTGTGTGTGTTCACATGGTACATAGCAATGCATTAAAGAGCTGAGATGGAACTGAACAGAAAAAAATATATAATTATGATGATAAAATGAATTTAAAGAAAAATAATAAGGGGGTATCAGAGAAAGATACTATGCTATCAAGTTGGCAAACAAGTTGAGTTGCTAATTTTTCCAAACCTAAATCCTGAGGGTAAAATAATTTCAAATTTGATATTTTCAAAAGGGCAGTGAAAACTGAAGATCCACAGCTCCCCAAAATGAAAAGGAAAAGAAGAAAATCCTATAGAAAATGGAGACTCGTGAGTACCTCCGTGTGTAAGTCCAACTCAATGATTTTCCACCTACTTACGAAATGAACTACCTGGTTTGTGCACCTTGTTCTTTATCACTGGAATGTTTATAAGACAAGGAAGACAAATACATGTAAACACTAAAAACGATTTTGACATCTGACCTATTATTATTTATACACGCCTGCATTATTGATAGGCATTTCATTTTTTTGACGATGGTTACACATATACATTTTATTATGGGAAAAGGATACAACACAGCATCTATGTTAAAACAAGGACATGCACCTCAGGAGAAGGTCGTCTCCCAGCAAGGGGTCAGGAGAGACTGGGAACAAGCTCAGTTGTCCTCCCTCTGCGAGGCCATGGCAGGATGTTGCTGCTGCCTCAGATCAGGAACCACTGATGTGTTCACAACTACCTAGGAATGCAGTGGCTGTAGAGTGGATGGTGCGCCTGGACGTGGTCTATGAGTCACTGTTTGCTGACTTTTAAGGGACCTGAGCCTGGTCACCAGAGACAGATGTGGGGGCCTGAAATCACCTCGCCAGCAGCCTGTGGAGGAGGACCCTTGGGGAGGAGTGGTTGTAAGTGAGCAGTAAGCCCGTGGGATCCTGAGATCCATCCAATTCCCAGGGCTGCTTGTGTCCCAGGAGACAGACAGGCCCCAGTGTCACCCGAGGGGAGTAGCAGACGTGGGGAGGAGAGAGGATGAGAGGGTGGCTGGGCAGCAGGGCCCAGGAGAGGCCTGTCCACTGGTGATATGCATTTTAAAAATAACAATTTAAATTAAAAACTTACTTGTTTAGACTTGAGCTATGACCATCCCTTCTTTAAATCTGTTATTGATTATATAACTATCTCAATTTTATCTTCCCTCTTGTAGAAATTGAAGTGTAGTCCACTGAAAGGGGCTAAAAAATGTGAAATTCTGAAATTGAAAGGGGATATATGCTGAACTGCTCTTGGTATGAGGGTGTTATTTTAAGAATAAATTGTAATCTCTGGTTAGGAAAGGCAGTTAACCTGTGTATGAACTATTATCATGTCCATGATCTATTGGGGACGTGGTAGCAGTGTCCCCCAAGGTGTCTCCATGTCCTGGCTCCCATGACTTCTGCATTACAGTTCTCAGGTTGTAACCAGGCCTACCAGAAACTGTTTCAGAACTTTCCAAGGGAGAAGACCTGTCAGAGGAGCACATGGGAATGGTTAGCCTAAGGAACTAAAGTATTCTTTATATTTTTCTTATTCCTATTGAAGAGAACTTATTTATTTACTCTGTATTTAGTGATGTAAGAATTGTTAAATTGTAAAAAAATATATAAGCATATATAAAAAGTGCGTTTAGATTAAGAACTTCTAAAATATAATTATAAATACTCTTTCCCAATTTTCAGCTCAATGAACTTAGTGTACATATCCTTGTGACACCTGGTTCATCAATTTTCATGCTACCTTCACTTACTTGTTACCCACTCTTCTTTTCCTTAACAAATAATCTCTTTCCAAGATAGTTTACGACAGAATTTGAGATGTTTGTGTTTCAGCCACTGTTTTGCTCACAAGCTCTGGTGCCTCGAGTTCGTGTTCACAAATTTCTCACGGTAAAATATTTTAAGATATAGAGTAGAGGAATGTGGGCTGAAAGCCGCCAGTTCTCAGCCCAAGGCTGGCCCTTAAATGCACTGGCCTCCATCAACAGAAGGTTTTATTAAGTTTTGAGCCAATACTTAGGAATCAGGAGATTTCACAGTGTAGTAAGTCTGCACTACAGCTCTCTGCTGGACAATGGACGCCCCGGGTGGAGCAGGCCACCTTCTCAGGGCAGCGATTGGCTGGAGCAGAGTGGAAAGAATGTGTTCCCAGCCTTCCAGACTTGTTTGTATTTCTTGCCACAGGTATTAAGTTTTGAAGCTATTCTCTAAAATGCCACAAGGCAAAGGATACTTGTAGGACCTGTTTAAATGTCTGTTTGTAAGGTACAGTGAGGGCCCTTCACCCAAATCTTTGCTTATGTCACCATCTCAAATTTTATCGAGCTTGCCTTAGCCTGTGGTGCAATCCTATGTTTAAATACCCAATGTGGCAACTGTCTGCTTATCAAAAGTTTTATTTAATATTTAATTGCCTATACTTTCTTAATTTTTTTTTCTTTTGAGACAGAACCTCAAGCTGTCACCCTGGGTAGAGTGCTGTGGCATCATAGCTCACAGCAACCTCTAACTCCAGGGTTTAAGTGATTCTCTTGCCTCAGCCTCACAAGTAGCTGGGACTACAGGCACCTGTCACAATGCCTGGCTATTTTCTTTCTTTCTTTCTTCTTCTTCTTTTTTTTTTGGTTGTAGTTGTCATTGTTTGGCAGTCCTGGGCCAGATTCCAACCTGCCAGCTCTGGTGTATGTGGCTGGCACCTTAGCTGCTTGAGCTACAGGCACTGAGCCTGGAATTTTCATTTCACCCACTTCTAGAACTTGCTGTTTTATAGTAAAGCTTAATTAAATTCTTACTTCCTAAGGCTACTATGAGATATTCTTCACTCTGAGAGAATTGATTGATTTTAATCAATAAGATACTTAGTAGGGATGAATTTTTTGGAAACTATCTTGATGTAGTAAAACTGAATGAAACCTGATACCCAAAATACAAAGGACATGCACTGCAATTTTATCCTAAAATTTGGAACGTCTGCTCCCTACATGGACACAGAAACCTTTTTATTGTATTATTTACTTTTTTTTCTTCCTCTTTAGGTACATCTCAGCCTCCTGGTCAAGCATGCCGAGAAAATATAAAATATCTTAGAAAGAAAGTGGAAAAAGACGCCCCGGGGCCTGTGTTTCATCAGACTGGGGGGACATCAGGGAAGTCCAAGGGAAATGGAGAGGAGTGGACGTCTGCCTCTGGGAATAGGAAGCAGAGTTCCTCTCCTCTCCCCAAAGCTAAGAAACGGCTTCCATCGGACGGGAAAGTGTATAGAGGGCAGGGGAATGGCAGCCCCTGCTCCGCCGTCCCTCCCCGGCTAGAGGGAGTCTCACCAGCGCTCATATTCAATGACAGAGGAGAGTCGTCATCAGGGAAAGTCACACTGCAGGACTTCCCGAGCACAGGAGAAGCCTTCAGACCAGCAAAAGGCAAATACACCACAGAGGTAAACTGTGGGGCTTTCAATGTGAAAATAGAAATCAAGAAAAGCTTTTTCTATAAAGCGGGAATACGGTTCCCAACAAAAAAGAGGTGTGCAAGATGTCACCAGTGTGTCTCTGTCAGACACAGGGAGAGACGCCGCCCTTCCAGGGACCCCCTCCCCAAACACAGGCGTGTCCTGGGAGAAGCGGCCCAGCCCCGAGAGCCCGAGCGGCCGTCCAAACGCCAAGGAGAAATGGCCAGACCTGAGACCCCCCTGCTGAATGTCAGAGTGGTAGGAAAAGACCTCAGAGTTAAATACGTGAGTAAGGAGCAGAAAGTATTAATTAATATAACTCATCCTGAAAGAAGAGAAAAGATAACCGAGTACAGAAGCATTCCCTCCAGTCACACCCCTGAAGGACCTTCGGGATCTCACTCGCAGTCTGGAATTGAGCCCCCTGAAAAGAGGCCGCTTCGAAACCAGCCTCCGGGCCCAGACCGGAGGCAGGTCTCTCCTCCTGCTTTGTGCTCTGTCCAGAAGGAGAATTCTGGTGCAGTCACGGTTTCTCTAACTTCCTCTCCAGAGAGGGAGAGCGAGAAGCCGGACTCCTCATCGAGGGTCTCCGCTGACCACCAGGTGGCCGTTGCCCGGTCTCAGCAGAAGGCCTTGAAAACACCTCAGGACATCGGCCAAAAGGACCACTTCTCTGTGGCCCAGACTTTGCTCAAAAGCATCCTTTCTGCTTCACATAGCACCCTGCAGACCACAAGTTTCAATAATACCGATTTAAGTAAAACGCCTTTTGAGAACCCTGAGGATGTACATAAAGGGAGAAAAATCAGCTTCGACATCTTGGACAATTTCACATCGGCCCAGCACGTACAGCAGAGCACAGAACAATCGAATCTTTTGCCAAGTGCCATTGTCGACGTCTCTCTGTTTCGGAAGGGCAGAGCCTCTCCGGAGCGCTCTGGGTCTTCCCCAGACCCACAGCCCCTGGCAGGACAGGCGGCCAGCGCGGGGCCCGGGGGCAGCGGGCCTGAGCCTGCACCTGCTCCTGCACCTGCCGCGCGCTCCTCCTGCACACGCGCTCCGCGGCTGGGCGCCCAGTCCAGCCCGTCTCAGTGGGCCCACGGATATCCAGAACCTGAAGAAAGCCCCGGGGACCCGATTTCCTCTAATCACCGTGGGGAATGTGTGATGGTTCATGAGAAGGAGCTCGCTGCTGGGACTGCCAGAGACTTTAGCAAAGCCGCTGCCGACTGTGACTCTCCCGCAGAAGCCCCGCAGCTCTCGGAGGCGGAGCGAGCTCTGTTGGCCGCCAGGCCAGAGTCCCTCGGCCCCGCTGCGGGGAGCGCGCTCGGCTGGGTCAGCCACGGCTCCCCCGAAGGGGACCAAACTGGGGTCCCGGTAAGTCAGCTCCCAGAGGCAGCAGCCCCGGGACAGACAGAGGCACCAGTCACGACCTTGGTAACCGCCGACCTAGAGCAAAAACTAATTACTCCCAATGATGTGGAGGTCGCAGCTGATTATAACTGTCCTGTGGGAAAGAAGAACCCTCGTGGGGTACCCAGCTCTCCGGAAAATGCTGAAAAAGATAAATGTCGGATAATGCCATTGGTGAGGAACGCAGGCCACAGAGGTTCTGAAGACCTCTCACACGGCAACCACGATGAATTGTTTACTCAAGAGGATTTTCCACTGAGCGCTGCTGAGGCCAACCGTGGAGCGGGTGTGTCCGATAGTTTGCGCCTTACCAAGGAAACACCGGCCAGTGATGCAGAGCGAGAAGGGAACAGCGTCAGACCAACCAGTTTTAAACAGGAGACAGCAGAGTACCAAAGGGTTTCATCAACACGGCTGAATTCTGAAGGCGATGAGAACCAAGATTACCATCACCAAATAGACGTGCTGCTGTCACCTCAGAAGCAAAAAGCTCTGACAGGTACGGCCGGCCATATAGAGTCTCTCACTTTCATTAGTTTTACATGTTTGAACTTTGCCAAGTCTTAAAGTAACCTTCTTTCATTGCTTGGGATTTTTCTTCATTGCTAAAGATTTATTGTGTAGTTTAGAGTTACGTGAAAATGGGCAAGCATGTATCAGTCTTCTTTACATTACACCCATCGCACCCATAAATAGTGCCTAGGAAAATCACCAAGGCTGCAGTTTAATACAAAGTTAAAAAAAAAAATCAATTTCTCTTTAAAAGGTTGATGCATCACCAAATCAATTTGTAGGAAAGGTTAGCCTTTTGCTACTCCTAAATAATTCACCATTTCTTTCCTTCTTGCAAGTTAAGCATGTTTAGAAGAATATGTTTGTAATAAATGTATATTTAAAGCTACAGAAGCCTGGGATGTGTGTCTCAGGAGGCCGTATGGAATAGTAATTAAAACAAAGGACAAAAACCAGAAACCACCATGGCTAACCCTGTCTGAGCCATCCACAGGCCTCTGACCTCCCTTGTATACTGCTTGGCCCTGCTCAAAGTGTTGATAGAACCCAGAGGCCTTCCAGACCTCAAGAAGGGCTAAGATAGAGTTGTTCCCTAAGTACATAATACTGCCCATCTGCTTTCAATCTTGGATCAGGGCCATATCATTTTGGTCACTGCATAGAAGGCCATTGTTTTTGTCAATGAGTCCGAATTATTTTACATTTAATGTTAGCATAACTCCATACCATAAACTAAAATACATCTTGAATAAGTAAAAATTTTCTTCCAAACTGCCAGTAACGTTCCTAGCAGTCTTGGAAATAAGATTTGGAATGATGAAAGTTTAAGGAGAAGTTATCCTCCCTTTGTTGCCCTCTCTCGAAATTTTTGAACAAAGTTAATAAAATTTAGAAGTAGAAATAAAATGCAAAACACATAATCAATTACACAAATGTTAGCTTAACACATGGAATTCGCTCTATGGAGGATAAATGCCCTAAAACAGCACAAAAACTGTGCTGGGTCCTCCTGCCCTGGAGCTTGGGATCTGAGACGTTAATCTCAAATTCTTTTCAGCCCACAATTACTGGAAAGCTCAAGGGAGCCCACAATGAGAGCCCTCCACCTCCCAGAGGAGACACATGTCCCCTGCACAGACAATCCTCCCAGCCTGGCCCCAACACCAGGGACCTCCCAGGACTGTCTCTCCCAACAAGGCACATTCTTTGCAAAGTCAGTAATTCAAGTGAAAATCCTCCCAAGGGCTATATTACATTTTAGCAGACCTTAAAATTGTCCCACCTGGTAACCATCCCAGCTACCTATTCCCTAGGTTACAAAGTTTCATCAAAAGTCTGTTCCTCCAACTCTCTCTCTGGACCTTTTACTCCTCTTTCCTTTGATCACTGTGTTCTGGCCACAGTGAGTTACTTGAATTCCCAGAACCTTCCAGCTAAGCTCTCACATCACGCCCTTTCCATGACCTGGAGCGGTGTGGCCCCCTACGTCCCCCAGCTGCAGCTCACCTCACCTCCTGATCTTCAGACTTCTGCCCAGGTGATCTGCTCGTGGGGAGTCTGCCTCAGTTTATAGCTGCAGTCTGAGCCACCCCATTCCCACCCAGGCCAGCTCACTCTCCTCTAGTGTGACTTTATACATACTCTTTCACCTTCTAATCTGCTGCCCTGGTTTATTTGGCTTGTGGTCTGCTTCCTTCCACTAGTTAACTGTCCATACTTAGGTACAGATCTTCCCGTTTGGGTCATCGCTACACCCACAGAACTGGTGCCTGCACCATGCTGTGCGCGCTCGGTAAGTATTTGTTAAATGAAAGAACAAAAGCAGGGAAGCCACCTCAGGTTTCTTTGTAGAATATTCTGGCCACGTACTGAAACAGCAATTAAAATATTGGTATTAAGAAGCTATTTGGATGTACAGAGGTTTTCTGGATTTGACTGTCCTGGAGGTGTGAGTGTTTCATCCTTTCCTTACTGTCAGCAAGCTATGGATCCCTCAGGCCAGGACTGGGTCTCCTTTTCAGGGCCTAGGCTGCTTTGAGGAACTGGATTTGGGACTATTTCACCAGAGAAATATACAATTGATACAGACACAAACTTAAGCCTCTGTTTTCAAAGTCTGACTGCTCAAAATCTCTCTCTGTACCTCAGATCTAGTTCCCGCTTGACTGGTGACTGGGATATTTGTGCAGTTCTTTCCACCATGCCCAGGTGTTTAGGAATTAACTAGAGTGAAGGTCACAATCTGGGCCATCTATGGGAGCCAGGCAGGCAGCATGGGAAGTCTGGAGGGTCAGCTGAGCGGTGAGGATGTGTCTAGAGGCCATGGCCAGCACATCAGCACCCCGGAATTCTCAGAATAGCTGTAGATCTGATTTTCTTTATACAGATTATATAAGATAGACGAGATACAGTAGAGATGAACAATCAGTGACCTAGATTAACAAGAAGAAGTGGGGTGGGGTGGGGTGTAGTGGGAGGCAGCAGAGCCGGGTGGTAAAGAGAGAAGGGGAGCAGTGGGAACCTTTCATCACCAAACGCTGGGTCTGTCCTCTTTTGGGTTCAGCCTATTCAGACCTGGGTGAAAGTGTGCTTGCTCAAGGCTTCATTTTTTTCAGCCATATATGGAATGAAATATATCTTTATGAGCTCTGCCAAACAACCAGAAATACTGTATTACAAAAAATGTTAATAAGGAAACCAAAACTAGGCCACCCTGAGAAAATGATGGACAATGAAAAGGATTAGATGATATTTTACATGGCATAGAAATACTGATAATTAAATAGCACTTTGTATGGAATAGGCACAAAGCCTACAAGCAATGTGTAAAATATTTTATTTCCCTGTGCCCCTAAAGTAGGACTTATTCCAAGAGCTCACACCAGGGCAGAAAGGCATAGAGAACTGCAGATCTGAGAACGTTTGGGGTCCCAGCTCTGTGCCAAGCACTAGAGGGACATAGATGAATAAAAGTTATTCCTTTTCTTGTAGCAGAATACAAGTGTTGGGATAATTTCCAGCAAGATGGCTTCTGATGAAGTTGGGTTATTTGCACACCTGTGAACTTTTCAATATTCCTCAGTGCATGCACAGCCCAGGTCCCTCTGCTGTGAGCGTGACACCTCCAGCCAGGATCTGTCCAGGTCTGCTGGGGCTCCCTGGTCTCCCTGCCCCTTCTCAGGCCTGCCCCATCTTTCAAGTGGGAGCTTCCCACCATCACACTCATGATTGAGACAGAAGCCCATTTGTGCTGCTGTAGCAACTTCCCAGAGGCGAGGCAATTTGTAAAGACTATGAACTTATTTTTTACAGTACTAGGGGCTGAGAAGCCCGAGATCAAAGAGCCAGTGTTAAGTGCCTGCCACAGGCCCTGCTCACGGCTACCCAGGTGGCTCCTTGTTGTTGCATCTTTACCAGGCAGAGAACAAAAGGGCAGAAGGGCCTCAGTAGCCAACTCCAGCCCCTTCAAAGGGTATATATAAATGCCATTCCTGAGGGTAGAACCTTAATCACCTCCTACAGGGTCCGCCTCTTAATAATATCATATTGGGTCTTAGATTCCAATGTATGAAATTTAAGGGGACACATACATTCACACTATAGCCCTCGGTAAAGCATTTGTGATTTTTAATGCATTAATGTATTATCCCCATAAAGTGACAATGTGCATTTTAACAGAGTCCCTCAAGAGACTTGGGTATCTTCACTCCAACACAAGCAAAATCTCCTATTGCCTGAAAGGCTCCGTAAACATCTGCTGGGTTTTCATGGGATGAGGGAGCAACTCGCGTGTAATGAGGAGGATTACTGAGATACAGATTCAGCAATTCAGGGTACCACGGAAAGGCTTTCCACTCGGGTGTAGTGTACAAGGTTAGGCTGACTCAACAGGTAGTAAATTTGAGTCTGGGAGGGGTTTGAGCTTAGACTGAATTTCTGCTTGGTAAGAATTCTCTACAAGTGGTACAAGTGTTTTGAGCGTGTAGAGGGTGGCTGGACCGATTTACTTCCTATGTTTTTTGCAAGCCTGAGACTCTACAAATACCAAGCAGGACAGTGGCAATGATACTTTGTACGTGGTGGGGGTTTCAGTGGTTCTCAAATCACACTTCCAAACATACCATAGGGGCACACACTTCTCCTGATTTTGCTACATAAAGACATCCAAGAGGAAAACTGTGCCCTCCACATTACTGAGCTGTATTTCCATCCACACCATGTCCTGGGCTCAGAGGATTTCCTTCCCCCCAGCAATTAAAAAAAGGAATTCTACTGACAGGTAAAATATTTGACATTAGAATATTCTGTTCCTCGTGAATGCTTTATAGTCAACCTGGACTCTCAATCTCAACAAATAGTAGAACCAGAACAAGCATTGGAGAAAATGACCAGAGGTCTGTGGTAATTTCAAAAGTTATACCACTCTGTACAGTTCCAGAGAGCAAAAGTTATCCTGCTCAGTTTGGCAACCCCAATAGAAACACAGTGGAAATTAGTGTGTAGAAAGTGAGCACAAAACACTCTAGAATGAAGGCTGTTTGCTGTCCCCTTCTTATTGCCCAGGGAAGAGGTGGGAGTCCACAGCAGAGTGCTAGAAAATTGGAGAAATTAGGTACTGATTCTTCTCTCTCCTATCTGTTTGACCCTGAGAAGTAAATTTTGAATTGTTATGTAAATGGTCATTAATAATTATAGATAGAAATAAAGTATATTATTTATTTATAGATAACATAAATAAATACATAGATACAGATTATTTAAAAGTTTTGAGAACAAATTTTGAAATTGATAAATCATATTTTAGTTTGCAAAGACCAAATTGTAAAAACTCATGAAATAGAATGAAAATAAATGTCGAGACTTGGCCTCAGTTTAAATTTCTATGGCTTGTCTTTTGTGTAGTATCAGAAAAAGTAATATCAAGTAAAATCTTAATCAACGCTAGTTCAGCACATTACTTTTTAGGTATATTTTATGTTCTGTTTGGGTTTTCTTTTTTATTCTACTTTTCTCAGTTATTCCCTGAAAGTTTGGTTGTGTTGTGGTTGTTCATTTGTAACTTTTTTCCTTCTAATTAACACAATGTCATGGTGTTAGAGTTTGTGGTGACAGAAGGCAGCAGTTTGGAACTATATGGAGTATTTGAAGTTATTATTTATTCACATCTAAAATTAACAAAGCTTCATGCATTTCAATATCCTTTTCCTCATTTTGAAACAGTACATGCAACAAAAATATTAAGGAATTTGAATGTTTGTGATTAATAGTAGTCAAACCATAAGCACTTGAGTTTAAGCGTGAACTCATTATCAAGCATTATAGTTGAATTCGATATTCAGGTCAAAATCTTTGTCTTCTTATTCGGGATTTCAGAGACGTACTTGACCCTTACTTGGCCATTTGCCCCTCCTTGGTAGCCAATACGGTGTCAGGCTTACCGCTGACACCCCAGAATAGTTAAATCCAGAACTAGAATCATTTCACTCAACTTGGAGATGCCCCTCCTCGCCTTTTCCTATATAAACCCACTTTTTAAGATACGTAGCTTTTTCTTTTAAGTGACAACAGTTTTATAAGGTGAATGACAAGGAATTTGAATGAAATTATTGTAGTTCTAGTCGACTATGATTCTATGTTCTAAAGACTGGAATATTTGATATTCTATCTTGAAATCTTGCCTCACGTTCACACGTAATGTGATTTATTCCAGATTGGAATTTGGAAATAAATAATCTCCGAAAATTGTCCCAGGAATTGGCTCCCAGAAGCACCAGAGCCAGCGACGGGTCCCAGGAGGAGGCGGTGGCCCAGTGGGCGCGGAGGCGACAGCAGTTCCGGGAGGGCAAGCGCTGCAGCTCGGCCGGCGGGAGCTCCTTCGCCAGCAACGTCACCGAGGGCTCGGGTGGGTGGCGCGGCAGGTGGCGCGGCAGGTGCCTCTCCTAAACCGCTTCCCGAAACTTAACCAGGCCCCTCCCTCATCTCCACAACGCGAACTCTGTTGTCTGAACCTGGCAATGTGGTAATTATAAGCTTTTACAGGAAAGATACCTTTGGAATAATCAACTATTACGTATCTAGGAATTCCTATCTGGTAAATTACCTTCCGCAGGCAAAAGCCACCACTGCCCTTCCCCCCGAGACTGCTTATCTCTTTAGGTACCAAAATATAGGGTCCGTGACTGAATTTGTCTCCTATTTCAAATAATTTTAGTTGGTTTATAAAAAATAGGTATCATGTAAAGGGGTCAGACAAACATGTTAGATTATAAGTAACAGGTTTTTTTTTTCTAAGTTTACAGTTTCTGAAATGAGAGTATCTATAATTGCATGTGTATTTGGTGAGAGCGTTTGTCCTGCTGTAGAGAGTCTGCTGGTAAACCGGCTTTATACTTCAGTCACATGCTGCGCAGCCAGCACCTGAGGGTGGAAGAGAGGGTCAGCACGAGGGGAAAACACGGTGGACATTAGGATAGTATTTATTACCTACCACCACTAACCTGGCTCTAACATTCTGACAGCTACAGTCCTTGAAAGATCCCTGCCCAACTAATGGACATATAATAGAGCCCCCTGGTTCAGAAGCACAGGGATACTGAGGAGACTGCATTTGAAAAGACGAGAGGGTAGTGGTGTGAGGCAGAGAGTGACCTGTTTGTGACAGAGTGTCCTGGGTTGTGTCCTGCAGGCCAGCTGAGGGACGGGAAGGCTCAGGTACTGAAGGCAGTGTTGCAACTGGCTGGGTGAGAGAAAGCAGGACAGGTTAGGGATTGGGTGTGGCTGCAGATGTGTGGACAAAGATTATAAGTCATCTAAATAATTAAAATTGTGCTGTATTATTGCTACCACAGCGTTCTTACTTTCATACCAACAGTGAAGATTCCAGTTTAAAAGCTCAGATGTCCTGATAATTTTCCTTCTCATCTCTTGATCAATGCCCAGTTCTTCCAGTTACTTCTTACTATTTGGCCATAAGGACCCAAATCTGGAATCCTAAAACTTTATTTCCCATATGCTACTAGGAGGGTTGTTTCATTATCCTGCCACTGTTCATATACCCTTGAAATATCTCCCTGAAGAACACACTTGTTGTATTAGCCCTCCAGTCATCCCGCTGCTAAACATTTTGCTCCAATATTCATTTCGTTCCAGTCCTATTTCTTGCCCCTTCTCCTTATCACTTGCTGTATTTATATATTTCATTATTATTTCTCATTATTGCTTTTTGTACCAGTGACTTTTAACAGGATTCACTGCATTTTTCTTATTACCATAGTAATCCTCTAATAATTTTTTTAGCAAGATTCTGTGAGAGGTAAACTGAGATTTTATATGTCTGAATATGTATTCACATCACTCTTATTTCTGAAGGGGAGTTTGATGTAATTTGGTACAGAATTCTCAGTCTGAATTACTGCAGAAACGGATTCATTGTCTTTCCTTAACCAGCTGTGCAAATGAGAAGTCTGAATCCAGTCTGGTTCTCAGAAATTTTGTTGTTAACCCAGTTTTGTCTCTGGTAGTTTTTACGATTTCCTCTCTATCCTTGATCTTCTGAGACATTTCTGCTGTGGATCTTAGTATGAGAACTTTAAATATTTTCTCCTGCTTGGCCTCCTGTGGGTGACTGCAGGTTGATCATTCATTTTTAACTCAGCCCATACATTCTCAGGTATCTTTTTTTTTTTTTTTCAAATATTGGTTTTCTTCCGCTTCTCTTTCTCTCCTGCTGGCACCTTTCTAGGTAAACATCACAGTGAACCCCACCTCCCGAGCCTCGGCTCCCCTTTTGCTCCTGGCCCCTCTCCCTTTCTTTCTGAGAGGGTTCCTTCGTCCTACTTTTTAGCTCAGAAATTCGCCCCTCATCTAAGTCCTTCCTACTCTTTAGCTTGTTTTCACCATTTTTATTCCAGCCATCTCTAAGTGCATTTTCTACCCCTGGAAACAGTAAGTGTATCATGGAGTTTAGTCCCGTGTTCTGTCAGCCGCCCCCTCCAGCACACATTTCACACCTGCTGAGTTTGTTGTCTCTCAGTGGTGGTGTTGTTTTTTTCCAGATTTGTGATTTTCTGCTGGGTGCTGATCTCGGGTTCCTTCCCTGTTCCCCTGGGGCTGCCTCCGGCTGAGCAACCTGCAGGGGAGGAGGGATGTGCTCAGCCAGCACCCAGGATGGCCTCTGCCCTGCTCCGTGTGAGGAAGGACACTTCAGGCTGCAGCCGCTGAGCTCCGGCACAAGGCAGTCTGCACCTCTTCTTGTCCTCAACCTCTGACTTTCCACACACTCATCTCTTCTGGACTAGAACAATTCCTGCTGCTACTTGACCCACGGTAGATCCCAAAGTAGGGGTGTGCCAGAGTCAGGCTGCCTGGTTATTTCAGCCCTAATTAAATACCCTCCTGTTTGTGCCCAGTGTCTCCCCAGCTCCTGGCTTCTTGCTCTGTAGGGATTGAGCGTTCTTGGTAATACCCTCACCTTTCAGCATCAAAACATTCTCACAATATTCTCTGCTGTGATTCCATTCCACAGTTCCCAGGTCATGGGTGTCAGGTATTCCCCAGTATCTGACATGATGAGAATTCCCTCCTTCTTTTTACACACATCTACAGATCTTAAAACACACACCACATCACACCACACGTAGCACCCCTCCATCTCCTTGCTGATCTTCTGGACTTTGGAATGCCTCTTCCTTTTATTATGGATAAAAATTCAACTCTGATTCCGGTTTCTAAATGTATGTAATCGGATTTATTAAAGTGTTCAGAAAATAAAAGACCCCACAGGAGTCAGGACACACGCAATGTGTGTTCCGGCCTTGCCAGAAGAATGAGGAGATGCAGCTGGTGCCCACTCTGCTGCCTCTGAGAACAGGCCCATTGTGCCCCTCCAGATTCTTTCCCACCCTCTGTGCCTTTCTCCCCACCCCCCCAACAGAGTCACCTCTCTGGACCTGTATCCAGGGGCTAATTTGCCCTCTCACTTCCTATTGGGTTTGATCAGTGAGGACGATCAGGAAAAGCTCGGTGAAGTGAGAAGAGTGAGATCCTGGTATTATTGTCACTTGTCTGTCCCTGCAGAGTGCTGAAGACTGGCTTGTCCCAAATGCCACATAAAGCAGCCTCTCTGCACTGCCTTCTGTGGCTCTGTATCTTATTTTGTTTAACTGCACCTGAGGCCTTAAATGTGTGACCCTATATCTTCGTCATCAGTGCGACCCTGTACCTTCGGCATCAGTGCAGGGATGATACCCTCCGACATTCTTCTGTAGCTGCAGATTCCTGGGTCCTTTAGTGAGGCTCTGTGTTCTGCTCCCTCCACTTATCTTTTCAGTCTTAGATGGACTAGCCTTAATTCCTCTCCATTATACCTGAACTTTTAAAATCTTATCCACAGTTTGTCAGTAGTGTTTTTATTACATTCTCCTTAAATCCCTTATTTGAGGGTGCATCTATTTCATGCCCCCACCCTATGATGTTCCGAAGCTCTGATTGTACATCACAGCAGTGATGCTGCTGAGCACCAGCTCATGGGACGTCACCAACGCAGCCTCCTGATGACACATGACCACTTCTTGCTCACAAAGAGAAGGGGGGATGTCTGTGCAGTACACCTCTGACACTCATGGGCATCCAGAAAGGTCCCACTGTAGCACTGCTTCCTTCATGTAATAATGACATTTGTTGGTTTTTATTTTCTTCTGAGTGTTTTTCTGGGATCTTTGAATTTCCTCCTTTTTATGCTGCAGATAAAGTCAAAGGCAATTCACATCTCTAAACCTGTGTAATCAAAATCATTGAGGTGTTCAGCAAGCAGCCAATACCACAGTCATTGACATCTACCCATCTTAAACTCTCAGAATATGTGGACAGGTCTGATGATTAAGTCTGGAACTTACGTTGGCAGCACTGTACAGACAACTCTGTAAGGTTTCACAGTTGTGATGTGTCAGGGTCTCATGGTTATGTCTGTGCCGACGTGTCTTGCTGAGTGGCATTCTTTCTTATTGTGTGTTTTTGTGTGCCAAGGCGAGAATGTCAGAGCTTGAATTAGAACAATGAACAAACATTCATAAATATCTTGTTAAACTTGACAAAAGTGGAAGTAAAATCGGGGACATGTTAGTCCAAGTTTATGGGGATAATTCCATGAAGAAAATGACAGACCAAATGGATTAGACATTTTTCTGAGGGGAGAGAAAGCGTCACTGATGAAGAGAAGTCAGGGAGGCCAGTAACAAGCAGAAATGATGAAAACATTGCAAAAATTCATCAAGTAGCAGCCCAAATAAACACCGACAAAGAAACAACTGTGAAATTGTAACTGAAAATCCTGGCCGACAACTCATGGCTCTTGCATCATGACGGTGCACCAGCTCACACAGCACTATCTGTGAGGGAGTGTTCAGCCAGTCAACCAATAACGGATTGGAACACGCTCCCTACTCAACAAATAACGGTATTGGAACACCCTCCCTACTCACCTGATCTGGCCCCCAACCCCTTTATCTTTACCTGAAGATAAAGGAAATATTGAAAGGAAGACATTTTGAAGACATTCAGGATATCAAGGGTAATACAACAATGGCTCTGAGGCCATTCTAGAGGAAGAGTTCCCAAATTGTTTGAAGGGTGAAGTGGGTCCTGGCATCAGTGCACAGCTTCCCAAGAGGAGTACTTTGAAGGTGACTGTACTGATACTTAACAATGAGGTGTGTAGCATTTTTTCTATAATGAGTTTGCCTACTTAATTATCAGACCTCATAAGGAACCTAACGGGTGAACAATTCGGTTTATAAATGAGAAAAACAGAAACAAAACTTTACGTGTAGTAACAAAAATTTATTACAAATAGTAGTTATTACCTATAATGATTTATGATTGATATAAACTAAGAAATTAGACTGAATGGAACTTTCTTCCATGGACTATCTACACGTGTCATAGAAAATGGGACTGGATCCTCTGGTAGGCAGTTTCTTCCAGTTCATCCCAGGAGAGAAGGGCTGGTTCCGTCCAGTTCTCCGTATCCTGCAGCTCCCTGGATTCTTTCACTCCAAGTTTGTTCCATTCATTACTCCACTGAAAACCCTTTGTGCTAGTGCTCTTGGGCATTCAGGTTTGCTTTGCATTTCTTGAGCTAAAGAACCACCCTCGGATGTGCGGGAGCAGTTCACAGTGCCTCAGAGAAGCCGATGGTGCACATTCCTACCACTGCAGTTCAGTGACAGCAGGTTGGTAGCTTCAAATTGGCCGTGGTGGGAGTATTTATACAATGGAAACTGGCAAACACCGCAATTCAGGGATATTTTTTCCTTCTTTTTGGAAAGTCTCTTAAAACCTTTACCGGTACTTCACTTGAAATAACACAGGGATCAGCTGTATAACTTATATAAATTCTAATTTCATGCCAAAATAACATGATCATCTTAATTTAAACAATCATTTTGTTTTCTTTCGAGAGTACTCATTTTGAGTGAAAACGTACACGCACTAACAATTTATGTCACATCACACACAAGAGAATCAACCTGGAGCCATTTCTATTTTTCAGTGTATCCGGGCCTCAACACACAGAGGGCATGCTGTATTTTTTCAGAAGCTTCCCGGTAGAGACCGTGATTCGCTAAGAGCTGCTGTGGCTAGCATTGTTTAATGTGTGGTTTCAATTTTATCTCACTTACAGAGTCAGGATATGTGACTAACCCATGACTTAAAACCTGACAGCTTTATCGAGCATCATTACAGGTGGTGTTTTCCAGTCTGTTAATCTCACTCATCTCCAACTTCCTACATAATAACTGGAAAAGACATTAGGAATGACATGTTTATGTGTGTGGACACAGTTGATCAATCCATCCAGGCTGTGGGGAATGCTGACTAAGGCACACCAGGTAAATAACTTGCAGGCTGTAAACCGAAGTCAGGAGGGCTGCAGGACAGAGCTCCGGTTTTGATCATCTAGAACAACTCCTGTATCATGAACAGATGTGGCAAGAATTTGGATCCAATTGCGTGAGGGTACTTGATAGCATTTTCCTTACTTCTTCCAGGGATTAAAATTATTATGGAAATGTATTTTCCAAATATTACTTTGCATGGAAATAGGAAGGAAGGATGGGATGGAGGGAAGGAAGGAGACAAAAGAGAAAGAGGAGAGGGTGGGAGAAAAAAGAGGAAAGACAAAAGAATTCGAATTCCTGAGAATAAGAGCTGACGATTACAACGCTTGGCTGAGTGCTGGGTATGACTCTAAGTGCTCTACAGTGTATTGGCTTATTTGATTCTCCAACAACACTATGAACTGAAGTACTATATTTTTAATCCTGATTTTACTGAATGAGGAATCTGAGTCATGGACATGACCTTGTCCAAGGTCACTCAGCTATCATTAGTGGGAATGTGAGTTTCAAACCCAGACAGCATGGCCAGTGTGTGCTCTCCAACACTACAAGCCACTGTCTCCGGCTGGATCATTAAATCTAATCCTTGTTTCTCCTGGGAAAGTTCAAACAGGGTCTCCCTTCATCAGATACCCCCTTTTTCGTTATCTTCAAATAACACAATGAAGAGAAAGGGAGATGGAAGGCTAAGGACACTTGGAACGGGGCCAGGTATTTTCCCCTTTTTATTCCCAAGTGAAAACAGTAATAAAAAGGAAGTCTAGTATTTAAATTTTTCAAGGACAAAAGAAATCAGCCACAGTTTCAGTAACTCCAAGCATATTTTGGCTTAAAGTTTCATTTATTAAAATGTTCACCAAAGAAAATAAATGAAATGTTCATCTAGTAAACAAAGTTTTGGTGGCAATGATTTTGTAACAAACACATATTTGGATTTGTTTTTCATTTGGCTCGACGTTCCGTAGGGGCAGTCGCTACGGAATCCAGCCGCTCCCAGTCTGCACAGGTGCACGATTTGCTGCTCCCCGGGATCCTGACACAAGTTTATGTCTCAGGGTACGCATGAGTGGGTTGACTAACTCTGTCCTGGTCAGTGAAGAACTCTGCTCATCCACATAGTCAAACGTGTTCATAAATAAGGGAGCTGTTTAACAGTCTCATACGTGATGATTAAAAAAAAATCCCTATAATTTAAAGACCCATCTCAGACCTTTACTTGATAGGAAGATGATTATAGATCCACCATGGACAATTACTGTTCCATGGAGGTAAAAATAAATCAGTAGGCCTAGGAATCTGCATCCAAAATACACAGAAAACCCTAAATTCCTATGTCAGATTTTGCCTGGATTCTGTGTACATTCATCAATATTAAAATGTAGCTGGATTTTTAAGGCTGAGAATATAAGATATAAATCAAACAAGGAAAGATGCTTTAATACTTTAAAACCCTTTAAGGCTTCTGTAACAAACACTACTGTAACAGAAAGCTTTCATTTAGCTGTAGAGCTCAGAAAGGGAAGTCAATAAATTGCTGTAATTTTTGGTTTACTTTTCTTAAAGTCGAATGTCACAGACTTATCCAACAATATAAAAAAAAAATTCTTAAGGGGTTTTGAAATATGACATGTGAAGAAGGCATCCTATATCCTGATTTAATGTATTCTGGAGTTTTCATGATCTTTATTCCAATAAACAATATGCTCCACAAAATTATATCACTTACATGCCAACTTTATCATTCTGTAACCTGCGTCTCCCCAAATGTCGTGTCTTTATTTTCACCGTGCAGAACCTTATTCACTCAGTCACGCTGGCCTGTCTTGCCGGAGCCCTCTCCCCACTGCCGCGCACTTGTCCAGGCTGTGATTATCCTCCCCGCTCTCACTCCATAAAAGTTTATCTATGCCCCAAGGTCCGGTCTGGCTCTATTCTTGAGTCTTATTTCCCTGTGGCTGGACTCTCTCTCCTTCCTCTGAACTCTGTCACTTCACCCTAAGTCTCTTGCCTCACTCTTCTGTCCCCATTGGGCCTAAAATCGCACCTTTCTCATGAGAGAAGAATAATTATTTTATAACAATTCAATTTAATAAATGAGTAATGATGAGTGGACCCATGGACCTGAAACCACTTAAGCTATCAAGTCACTCAAGCAGTATCATTTGGTGTACAAAAATAAAAAAATATAAGAACAGCATTAAAGATATTTGGACTTTGGATAAAAAAATACTTGGCCATCTGTAAGAGACTGTGCTTTGTTGCTTTGTCAGCAAACCACTGCTGACCATTTCACACAAGTTACACAAATGTCACAAGCTGGAAACCTACGGTCGCATTGATCTGTGTGTTGGGACAGAGTCAGGCATCCACTGTGCTCAGCTCAGTGCCTGGAAAACCTTGTCGTTGTTGAGGCAGGTTGGACCTTCCAACCCCACCTTCTTCGTGGTATTTGAGAAGGGCAAGTGAATGACTCAGATTTTCTTGAAAGTACCAAATGGTGCTTTTTGATTCTGTATTTAGGGCCACAAAGAAACACTTGGAAGGTAATACAGAAATGCGGTCTTATTCCTTACCTAGTACCACCTTCTATACTATCCCAAATACACACAAAAAACAAATTTCTATGGCAGATTCTGCTAAGTGAGACTCTGTCTGCCTCCGTACACCCACGCGCTTTCCTCCGCCTGCCATGCAGTTTCTCAGGTGCCTTCTTTGAAGCACAGGGAGATTAATAGCTGGTTTTCGTGGTGATTGTTGTTGGGGTTTTTTTTAACACTTGATAATCCTTCTTCTTGTACTTAGAACTTTGAAAGGGATTCTAAAGCTAATTCCTGGTCTTATGAGGTTTCATCGTAACCCTTAAATACTAATATTTGAGTTTTAAAAACAATTATTTCTTCCGTATTTCTCCTTGAGGAAGAGCGTCTCTCAGGCACCAGCACCCACACCTTAGGCACGGCAGCAGTACTGTCTTGGTCTATGACATGTAGCATTATACAAGTTCTTCCCCAGAGAGCTGTCTAGCCAACTTAGCTACCTTTTTTGAGGATAAGACTCTTCATTAATACATAGGTCACTAGGAAAGTTTTGAGACAGACTGTGCCTTGTTTCACTTCTAAGAAAAACAGTCGACAGCATCCTTTCTGACTGACCCAGGGAAGTTTATCAGAGTTGCTTGGTAGGGGGAAGTGGGGGAGGGGGCTTCATTTGTTTCCAGCTGCAGGGATTTTAGGTTTTCTTGATTTTTGTGTATCTTAAAACTTCAGTTTTGACCCACGCAAAGACCTTGCCCCATACACCTGTGTCTGCTTCCTCAACTTGCCCATCCGTGCAGTGGGGCGTCTTTCCTGCCAAAGCATAATTCATGTTACTGACGTTTCTGTTCCTCAGTGACCTCAGAAGACGGCCGTTCTCTGGATCTCGGCTTCCGAGTTGATATTGAGGAAAAGGGATTCTACACGGAGAATTTTCATTCAGCAGCATGGGTTTTCCGTGGGGATGACGGGAATCCAGAGGACAGTCCCAGATGTCTCAGTAAAAAGCCTCGACCAGTAGCTGGTAAGGACTCCACAGTTATGATGAAATGTGTGTGTCTCAGAGAACCATGGCCGGCTCCAGGCCAGGCTCTGAAGTCAGCAAACTTGAGCCCTGGATGGAGTGTTGGGGAGATGAAGGGTGTGTGTGTGTGTACAAATTCAAAGTGTTTCTTAATATTATGAAAAAATTTGAAGTTATTAAGACAAAAACTGCCTTCAGACCTCAGGCATAAAATCACAATTCCAAAGTTGGAATAAAGGTTAATGTAGCCAGTGTCAAGAATTTGTTTTGATCTACAAGTAAAAAATAATTATTACTTTTTTAAATACACTAGAAAGTATAGAAGAAAACAAATTATCACTTACTATTCAAATTCTTAGTATAACTATTTCATTGTTTTTGCATTATCTTTTTATAACATACAGTTTTAGTCCTTTTTTAAACAAATATACAAAATATGCACTTGATATTATCATGAGTTTTTATCCTGTATATGACTTGATAGCCTTCTTACATGTAATAATATAATTATGCTTATTTATTTAGTATAAGTTTTTTCATGTGTTTTTACAAACTTCTTTAATATTCTCGGAGTTCTATAATGTTTTTATGAGGTTAATTTCAGTAAACTAAAGTTAATAACTCTGTGTAACATGCATTGCCCTAATATAATAATGGCTATGAGTGGGGGGGGGAACCTTGTGCCCGAGTAGTTTCAGCATGTGAAATATTATTTCAGTCGCATCTTTGCTGTGAAACTTAAGGTATAAAGCTCTGTGAACTTTCTATTTTATTGGTTAAATAACCTTCATAAGTAGTAAACAATGTAACTCAAGCAAGGAAAGATTCAAGTTGAAAAGAATGTTTTAAATTAATTATACAAGCATGTGTTCAGTAAACACCACCACTACTGAGGTGTAGGCTCTGGGGGAGTTGCTTTATAAGATACAGAGAGAAGGCACAGTTTGAGAGGACAGCAGGTTCTACAAAGAGGTACAGAACACTTAAGGTGCAGGCATCAAAATGTGCTCAGAGTCATCTAATCACCTCCTGTGCAGGTAAGATGTAATCATTCTTATAGGTAATATTTTTTGTTTTGTCTGCAGAGCAAAATAGAGCCTTTCTTAATTATTTTTTAAATCAATGTAAAATTCATCAGTGGAAGATTTTAGTGAGAAGTTGTATATCTAATGAGTTTTTGATTATCAAAATGCATACGAGAATACAAGGGTTATATCTTGCATGTTGAGAATATTTATGTATATTCTTATCATAATATGAACATATTAAGCTTAGCTATTTATTAAATAGTAAGCATGGAATTCTGGATCTAAAATTTAAAATATTCAGAGTGCAATTAGGGAAAATCGATATAGGCAATGAGTCATAAAGTTTCACTTAAAAAGCTCCAAAGATCTGCTATACAACATCGTACCTATAGGCAATAATAATGCACACTTTGAAATTTGTTAAGGAGGTCAATTTCCTGTGGTTAAGTGCCCTTAGCCACCACAAAACAAAACTAAGTAAAATAAATCAGAGCATCAAAAACGATGAGGAGGATCTAGAATTAGTCTTAAAACCACAAATTTTTCTATATTCAACTTTTATTTGAGGACTAGGATGGCACAGGGAGTGTACACCCAGCCAAAGTAAGACGCTCAGGGTCAGGGTCTCCCTTTGTTCACTGATGCCCTTCAAACACCTAGAGCAGCACCTGCTGGTTCAAGGGAGGCCAAGACATGTTTGTCGGATAAACAAATAAAAGTGCCTGGATTTCAGTGCTGTTCAGTGATTTACTAGCTATGTGACCTTAGAACAATTGTTTATTTACTATAATTTTACCATATCACAAAAAAGAAATGAAATTACAAATGTGAAAATTATAATGGGATTTTCTATCCACCTTAGATATTTCTCCCACCTTTATTTTTCTTAATTTTTATGAGAATTTTGGCTGAATATTAAATATATGCTTATGTATATTCACTTACATTTATATGTAAATTATACACAACTTACGTATAATATACTCACTAAGTTCACAAAGATTTATTGAGTATCTGTTAATGGCAGGAACCTGAGAACATTAAGATGAAAAAATACAAGTTTTCCCCTCAAACTATTTTGGCTAAAATCTGATGTATTAAATATGTCTAAGAAAGTACAGTTATTCTGCAGTTTCTACTATTTATTTACTTATTTTGAGATAGAGTCTCACTTTGTCACCTTGGGTAGAGTGCCATGGTGTTATAGCTCACAGCAACCTTAAAGTGATTCTCTTGTCCCAGCCTCCTGAGTAGCTGGGAGTACAGGCACCCACAACAATGCCCGGATATTTCTAGAGACAGGGTCTGGCTCTTGCTCACACTAATCTCAAACCTGTGTGCTCAGGCAATCCACCCATCTTAGTCTCTCAAGTGCTGGGATTACAGGCATGAACCGCCATGCCCGGCCTTTATCTATTATTTATTGTCATCAAAGAGGAGCATTGTAGTTAATTCACTATTATTTACTTTGGTAAAAGAAAACAAATGGAACTTTATTAAATATATATAAATTTTCCTTTTTTTTTTGCTTGATATATGCACACACCTATGTGTACATACATACATACATGTATATACACACACACGCATAGATGGGAGATCTGACAGTTAAGCTCACAAACTTGCCACAACACGCTCACCTTGGCACCACTGTACAAACAACTCAGTAAGGTTTCATAACCTTGGTATATCAGTGTCCCACAGCTGGTTCATGTTGACATGTGGTGGTGTCTTGCTACTATTGTAGTTTTTGTGTGTCATCACAAGAATGTCAGAGCTTGAGTTAGAGTAAAAAATGAACATTAAATTTCTTGTTAAACTCAACAAGAATGGAAATGAAATCAGGGACATGTTAAGTCCAAGTTTATAGGGATGATGCCATGAAGAAAATGGCAGTGGACAATGGATTAAACATTTAAACATTTAAACATTTCATTAAACATTTTCTGTTTAATGAAAGCATCATGAATGAAGAGAGGTCAGGGCAGCCAATAATGAGCAGACCTGATGGAAACACTGAAAAAAAATTCATTGAATTCATTGACTTGTGTGTCAAAATCATCAGCTGACTGTGAAAAGCATGGCAGACCAAGTAAACCTCCATAGAGTAATAGCTAGGAAAATCTTAACTGAAAGTCACAGCCAAGACCTCATGGCTCTTCTACCACGACAATGCACCAGCTCACACAGCACTGTCTATGAGGGAGTTTTTAACCAGTGAACAAACTGGTTAAAAGTGTATTGGAACACTCTCCCTAGTTACCTGATCTGGACCCCAGTAAATTTTTCTCTTCATAAAGATAAAGGAAATATTAAAAGGAAGACATTTTGATGACATTCAGGATATCAAGGTAATACAATGACTGCTCTGATGGGCATTCTAGAAAGAGTTCCAAAATGATTTTACAGGGTGAACTAGGTGCTGGCCTCGGCAGCAGGTGACTATAGTGATATTCAGCAATGAGGTGTGTAGCACTTTTTCTAGGATAAGTTCCCGAACTTGTCAGGTCTGGTGTGTGTTTGTATATGTGTGTGTGCAGATGTATACATATATATGAAAATATGTTTAAATGCTGCAAGTGAACTTCATGGTACCATTTACTGGACCTCAGCTGAAGAATGTACTAGGTACCCTTCTTCTTGTTACCAAGATCTGAGCTGTTATGTACACCAGATGTGTGTATGTGTGTGTATGTGTGTTTGTGCATGTGTGTGTGTTGTTAAATATGCGATGTTGAGAGAACAGTGGACGGAGAAGCAGATGGAAAGAAAAGGAGAGTTAAAAGTTAATGAGCAATTTTTTTTTAATTTTTTTTAGAGACAAAGTCTCACTTTGTCACCCTCGGTAGAGTGCTGTTGCATCACAGCTCACAGCAACCTCCAGCTCTTGGGCTTAGGTGATTCTCTTGCCTCAACCTCCTGAGTAGCTGGGACTATAGGCACCTGCCACAACACCCAGTTATTTTTTTGTTGCAGTTTGGCCAGGGCTGGGTTTGACCCCACCACCCTTGGTATATGGAGCTGGTGCCCTACTCAGTGAGCCACAGGTGCCACCCTAATGAGCAATTTTTAAACTGAAAAAAATCTTCATTAACCTAATAGCATTTTAAGAACTCTCAATGCTATTAATATTTCATTAATAATTTATACCTAACAGCATGTATTTTATGAGAAGAAATTTTACACTTTAAAAAATATAGCACATCTAAACTTTGGTTTCCTAAAGGAGTTCTTGTGAGTTGCACAGATAACAACAGTTGGTTATCATTATAGAATAGTATTGCTGGTCCTCAAAAAAAGGGGGATATTTTCAGTGCATTTCTCTTCTCTGCTACGTTCCTGAGACACAGGAACACCGGGGCATACAGTGGTGCTCAGCAGTTATATTTATGGAAATATTTGCCCTTCATTTACATTTTTACATCTAACAAGATGATTCTAAGGAAGTGTTATTCGGGGGTATAAATTACTGGAAGATGTGCCCACATGGTCTCTGAAAAGACAATGACATTCCTTTGTGGCTTTTCAACAGCTGTGTGGCACTCATAGATTTTCCACCAGACTGTGGCAAGGGAAACCAGGACTATAAATCTTAAAATATGAGAAACTTGTCTTCAGAAGAGGAGGGAATATGTTACAAACATTTTGATTGCCTCTTGTCCCACAGGAGAGCTCTGCCGTTGAGCTCACCATTTAAAGACGTTATTGGTTTTTACTTTCACACACATTGTTGACATTCAATTTTTCTGATTGAAAAACAAAAACAAAAACCACAGTCTTGAAAACAATATCTGTATCAACAGTCTCATGCAGTACAAAACAAAACCAACATGATTTGATTTGAATCAACATGGTAAAAAATACTCCATTAAACAAATCTCTGTTGAGTAATCAATCTGTCAAAAGCCTAAGATAGCGTCAGGAAGGTGCCCTTCGGGGAGCAGCATCTGCTGACAAGTGGGGAGATGAGAAGTGATTTTTACTGGGTTCAGGAATAGGATTTGATTTTCTTTTCACCTTTTTTTAGCTATCAGGCTGTTGCAGACCACCAAAATATTCATTCCTAATCCTTGTATTTCCCAGTTCTCACCCTCGAATTATACTGAGATCTTAAGTGGCAATCCAGTCAAGTAAAATGATTGCCACGAGGGGATCATAATAACAAGTAACAGAGTTTTCCACAGAAGCGTCCCGTAGACGAGTGTGGACTGCTAGCGCTGAAAAACACAAGGCTTTCTCAGCACCCTTCGTAAGCTTTTCAATACAAGAAAAGCAATGCACTTTCTTTAGACATTTTGTAAAGACAAACATTCCTACAGGAATTCACATGAGGAGACTTTATCCTCCCTCTCTGAATGTTCACCACTCTCAGGGAGCCCATGTGTAGCACCAGCTCCATGAGAAAAAGTCCCCTTGTCTCTTCTTTGCTACGTTCCTGAGACACAGGAACACCGGGGCATACAGTGGTGCTCAGCAGTTGTTTGTGACTGAATGACTCCTGCTATGAGACTACCACAAATCAATAAGGACGGAGTCATATTTCTATTTTTATTCCAGGTGTGACCACCTTTGGACAGATCACTTAATCTTACACTATCCTTGTCATTTCTCATAGGAAACTTAATGTTAGGAATACTGAGTTATTTCAGAAGATATGGGAGAAAATTAATAAACTCAAGGCAAATCTCTCACAAAAATAAACTCATGGCAAATCTCTCACAAACTCTGAAAAGTATAGTGTGAACCTGTAACAATGATATTTCCCCAAGTGTCAGGGACTCACCCACCTCGTCCACTGTCAGAGATGGTGGGGAGGAAATTCCTCACTAAGTGAAGACTGGCTCTTACCTCTCCAAATACACTCGTCGTCAAGTCATTTTGAATTCTCAAGAGTTCCGTTGGCCTCGTAAATGCTTTTGTTAGCTCTGACCACATTTTGCCTATGTTAGGCACTGTGGAATAGTCTTTATATATGGACGTAAAGCTGAGGCAATCTTCAAAGAAAAAATGTCCCTGTTCTCCAACCTGGGACATTTCCCATTTCTCTGGGAAATCTAAATTACCCTGAGGAATAAAAACTGAAGCATAAAAATATGAAAGAGAGGTTGTAAGTTAAAAAGTAAACATTTTAGCCATAAATTATACTATCTTTCTTTTTTTTTTTTTTTTTTTTGCAGTTTTTGGCCAAGGGTGGGTTTGAACCTGCCACCTCCAGCATATGGGGCCAGCGCCTTACTCCTTTGAGCCACAGGTGCTGTCCTTCTATTATTTATTTACTTTATTTATTTTTGGGGGGGGTAGAGACAAAGTCTCACTGTGTCACTCTCTGTAGAGTACCATGGCATCACATAGCTCCCAGTAACCTCCAACTCCTGGGATTGGAGGTTAGGTGATTCTCGTGCCTCAGCTTCTTGACTAGCTGGGACCACAGGTGCCCCTGACAATGCCCAGCTATTTTTTCATTGCAGTTTGGCTGGGGCTAGGTTTGAACCCACCACCCTTAGTATATGGGGCCAGCACCCTACTCACTTAGCCATAGGTGCTGCCCAATATTTCTATTTTTTAATGAAGGGGGCTCTATTAAATTTAAAATTTTAATGTACTAATTTTCCCTTCCCTTATGAATAGCTAAAATGCTTATTTTATAACTAATTAATTGGCTTTTTTCCCCAGAGAACTAAGAATAAACATATTACTAGTAATTCCCCTCTGGGGCTTGGTTGTTGTCACACTTTGTTTTGATTTACTCTTTAGTATTTGTAGATATTCACTGACCTATAGAAGAAAAATTCAACCAATAAAGCACGGGAAGATAATTCTCACAGTACCACTTTGGTACTTCTCTCCAGAGAACTTGACCTTCAGTGAAAATAAACAAACGTGATTTTGAAGCCTTCTGTTACAATTCCTTATTGGATACCTTTGTTAGTGTTCAAAACTGAATCATCTGTCTTCTGTGGTGCCTCACACCTATAATTTGGGAGGTTGAAGCAAGAGCCTAGGAGTTGGAGACCAGCTGGATGACATAGTGAGACCAACCCCATCTCTACCACAAAAAAATAAGAAAAATAAAATTAGGCCAGTTGTGGTGGCTTATGCCTGTAATCCTAGCACTTTCAGATGCCAAAGCAGATGGATTGCTTGAGCTTACAAGTTTGAGACCACCATAAGCAAGAGTGAGACACTGTCTCTACTAAAAATAGAAAAACTGAGGCAAGAGAATCACTTGTGCCCAAGAGTTTGAGGTTGCTGTGAGCTACAATGCCATAGCACTCTACCCAACTTAAGTCTCTGTCTCAAAAAAAAAAAAAAAAGGAAGAAAAGAAAAAGAAAATTAAAATATAAAAATTATCTGGTCATGTGGATCACACCTATAGTTCTAACTAATTTGGAGGCTAAGGCAGGAGGATTGGCTGAGCCCAGAGTCTAAGGCTGCAGTGGTCTGTGACTAGCATGGGTGTCAGAGCAAGACCCTGTCTCAAGGAATGAATAAAATAAAATAAGATAACATCTACCAATCATTTTATCAGAAGGACGTTTGCACTAGACTGTTCATTGCAGTTCAATTTACAATTGCCAAAATGGGGAAACAGCCTAAATGCCCACCAACCCAGGAATGGATTAACAAGCTATGGTATATGTGTACTATGGAATACTATTCAGCCACTAAAAAAGATGGAGAATTTACATCTTTCGTATTAATCTAGATGGAGTTGGGACCCATTCTTCTTAGTAAAGCATCAGAAGAATGGAGAAGCAAGAATCCGATGTACTCAATTCTAATATGAAGGCAGTAGATGATGTAATACAAGGGGTGGGGTAGGGGAATGAGCAAGTGGGGAGAGGGGAGGAGGCAGTGGGATGGGGTCACCGTGTCTGGCACACTTCTTGGGGGTGTGACACAATTATAAGAGGGACTTTACCTAACAAATGCAGTCAGCGTAACCTAATTCTTTGTACCATCAATGAATCCCAAACAATCAAAAAAAAAAATAAGATAAAATCAAATGAAAAATAAAAATGAATCTTCCTAGATTCTCTTAAGTTCATTTAAGCCTCATTTCAGCTTTTACTCTAGCACAGCCCAGGTATATTTTTTCTAAATAAAAAGAAATGATACCATGGAAAACAAAGGGCCTACCGTGCCCACATCCCCCTTTACAGAAATTGCCCCTTCACAAGGAAGGATTGCAGGTCCCTCTCTAAATCAAAGCTGGAAGTGATTAACCTCGGTGAGAATGGCGTGCTGAAAACCAAGTAAGGCTAAAGGCCTCCTGTGCCAGTTAACCGAGTTATTCGATGGAAAGCTCTTGAATGAAATTACAAGTGGTACTCCCGTGACCACACAAGACAGGAAAGTGAAACAGCCTTATTGCTGAGGCGGGGAAAGTCTTAGTGGTGTGGATGGATAAAACCAGCCACGACCTTCCCCAAGGCCAAAGCCTAATCCAGAGTAAGGCCCTGACTCTCCTCAGTTCTACGGAGGCTGAGAGGGGTGAGGAACAACCAAAGGCAAGCTGGAAGCCAGCAGAGACCCATTGGTGAGGTTTAGGAGAGAAGCCAGCTCTGTAACTTAAAATTGCAGGGTGAAGCAGCAGGTGCTGATGGAAAGCTGGAGCAGCTACCCAGAAGATGACGGTGGCTCCAGCCAGCAGGTTCACAGTGCAGACACCACAGCCTTCTGTCGGAAGAAGACGCTGTCTAGGACTTTCAAAGCTAGAAGAGCCGTCAGCGTCTCACTTCAAAGCCTGGAAGGACAGGCTGACTCCCTTGTTGGGGGCTAAGGCAGCTGGTGTCTGTGCGTTGAATGGTGCTCATTTACCATTCTGAAAATCCCGGGGAATTAAGAATTCTGCTAAATTCACTCTGCCTGTGCTCGATAAATGGAGCAACAAAGCCTGGGTGACAGCACACCTGTCTGCAGAGGGTCTACGGGACATTTCAGGCACACTGCTGAGACCTCCTCAGAAAAGAAGATTCCTTTCAAAATGTTACTGCTCACGGGCCGTGCACCTGGTCACCGGGAGCTCTGGTGGAGACGTACAAGGAGATGAATGCTGCTTCCGTGCCTCTGAACACAGCTCCATTCTGCAGCCCAGGGATCAAGGAATAATTTGGCCTTTTAAATCTTATTAAGAAATACATTTCATAAGAGTGTACAGACAGAGCTTCTTCTGATGCATCTGGGCAAAGTAAATCGAACACTTTCAGGAAAGGCTTCCCACTCTGTTTACCATTAAGAACATCCATGATTCACGAGAGAAGGTAGAAAGATCAACCTTAGCAGGAGTTTGGCAGAAGTTAATCACATCTCTTACGGATGACTTTGAGTGGTTCAAGACTTTGGCAGAGGAAGTAACTATAGATGTGGCAGAAACAGCAAAAGAACTCGAGTAAGGAGCAGAGCCTGAAGGTGCGGTGAGTCGCTGCTCCCCACAATAAAGCCTGGGTGGATGAGGGGTTCATCCAAGGCGTAAGCAAAGAGAGAAGCCCTTGCTGGGGGCTCAGGTGGTTGTTCACATGTTTTAGCAATGAAGTATTTCAATTAAGGTCTGTGCTGTGTTCTGACTCTTGCATACTTGGCCGACAGCATACAGTGTGAACATAACGATTACACACACTGGGAAACAAGAAACCAGGCGGCCCCGTTCGTCATGACACCCACTTAGGGCAGTGTTGCAGTGTCTGTGAGGTGCACCTGTGCTCACAGGAAAGCAAGTGTGTGGGTAGCAGGGAGAGAGGGAACAGGAGAGGAAGGGGGGCGGTCTGTGGAAAAGCAGACTGAGGGCTGGCTGAGCCGGGTTAAAGACCTCCATAGTGTACAAATGCAGGAATTCTCCCTGTGCAACTCGTGGAACGCTCCAGCTTCAGTCCACAACAACCTCGGATCCTACTTCCATTTTCGGCTCAGCTCAACCATTTCTGCTTTTTCTGAGACGCTCAGATGTGCAGCTTCTCCTGGATCCCTGTGAGACCCCGATGTGTGCTGAGGGTGCTGTTTTCCCATGTCCACGTACAACTTGGGGACACTGTCTGTCACATCATCTGCAGATTGGAGGGACTCACATCTGTGAGCCCCAGGTGCCATGTGAGGCAGCCAGCACAAGGGTTAAGAGCAAGCGCCTGGGAGACGTGAGCCCGGGCATGGTGAGCACAGCCTCCGACTCACAGGGGACCTCCCTGCTCCTCTATTTCCTCCTCTTCAACTAGAGAAGAATAATAGGCCATGGTGAAGACTGAGGTAGATGCACTGATAGGGCTTAGGTGAAGGTTGAGGTAGATGCACTTACAGGGCCTCGCCTGTACAAGACAAGCAAGAAATACTGGCTGCTTCCATAATATACTTTACAATACCTGAAAACTAACTCACGATCACGCCCTTTTGCTTTCTTTTTAGTTCGCGAGAGAACTGTGAGGCTATTCAAAGGAACTGGAGATTATCCCTGGGGATTCCGAATTCAGTTCTCCAAACCAATCATGGTCACGGAAGTGGATGCCAGTAAGTACTCTCGCTGTGGGAATTTTCATTCAGATCAGAACAATTATCTCAACCCTACCGAAATATACTAACCAGCCTTTGATATGATAGTCCTGGACTCATACATGTGCGACAGAAGCAACTCACAAACCTCAGGTTAACAAAAGCTCGGGATGCTTGAAAACTGCTCACCTCATAACCAAATACTTTTTTTGTGGCCCGGGGCTGGGTTTGAACCTGCCACCTCCGGCATATGGGGCCAGTGCCTTACTCCTTTGAGCCACAGGCACCGCCCATAACCAAATACCTTTTGAAAGACCGTTTATCCTGATGGAACATCCTCCTCTCGTGTACAAGGAGCACTGGTCTCCCTACCAAAGTGCCTTCCCTGTAACTGGGGACATGGAGCTCAATTCTGAAAGTAAGCAGGATTCTGTGAGTACACAGCTGCCTGCTTGTTGATCTTTAATAGTTTCTGGAAAAAGTTCCATCACCCCTGAATTCTTTCCCTGATGGTTCCTCATTTCCTAATTAGCAAACAAGGCATTACCAAATGCATAATGAAAGTCAGCTGTTTTGCTTTCTGATTTCTAACATGAGAGTAATCTGAGATCGATGCTTTGAAAAAACCAGAACTAGGGCGACGCCTGTGGCTCAAAGGAGTGGGGCGCCAAGCCCATATGCTGGAGGTGGCGGGTTCAAACCCAGCCCCGGCCAAAAACTACAAAAAAAAAAAAAAAATCAGAACCAGAACAGTAAGGATGGTATGAATACAATACAGATGCCCAGACTGGCATGGTGCTCTGGGGAAGCCCTAGAGAGGTTGGCAGAGAGGGAGACCTCAGGGCCACTGTGTGTGTGTGGCAGGGGTGGTAGGGGGCGGAGGTCCTGAGTTACATACATTACAGTCCATCATTTGCTTCTCTGCCTCCCTGTCTGGACTGTGAGTTCCTCCAGCATCAGAAACTGCACCTTACCACCTGTCCACCCTCAATACCTCATGCACGGTCCAAGAGAAAATAGAATAGATACCCCCAAATGCTTGTCATGTGACCCAGGAGCCCTGAGTTCCTGAACGGTGGAAAACCAGGGCCAGTGGGAAGGGAAGTCCCACCCCTCCTGCCCTTTCCTTATGCCTCATCCCTTCTCTGGCCTCGTACACCTGGGGACACTTTGTTCTCCTTTGTCAGCACCCGGAGTCACCCTCCTGTGCCCTGTGACTCCACTGGGAGTCTCCTGTCACATCAGTGAAGCAATGACTGGTCAGCTCTGGGAAGGGCCAGGGAGGTGACAGGTGGCCCACGTTACACAGCAGAGGTGACACCAGCAGGCAGGAGTCAGAGCCCAACCACCCACTCTTCATTTTTGAGAAATGTTCTAATCAGTTCTCAGTGCAGGAGAAAAAAAATACTGAATACTCAGAATGTGAGATGGTCCAGGGCAGCGAGGAAGTTCCAGCTTAGGTGGTGTCTACGGAAGCTTCTAACAGTCAGCACTTACAGTCAGTGGTCGATGACACAGATTTTGTTATGTGTAGCGATTCAATCTCTTTTAAGTATGAGGGGAGTTATCTGAGTACTAAGTAACCGGAGCTCTGTTTTATACTCGTTGTTTTTAGGTCTGCCCTTGCAGTATCCCACAGGTTGACTTGATTCTGACCCAGTTTTTTGGAACAGTATTAAGTACATTCAATATCATCTTAGCTGCATAACTGAAGTGACAGCTCTCTAACACTTAACCGTTCATGCCGTGAGTGGGGTTCACCTGGGGTACTGTGCAGTACTTCCCAATGCTCTCCATTGAACTTACCTTGACGATCCATTCTTTCCTCTCTGGATCAGTTCTGGGGTGAGTCATCTTAGCCAATAAAGGGACTGCCTCTTTCTTTACCTTGGCATTAAAAGTTCAGTCCGGTCTAATAATCATAAAACTACAAGTATATGTAATTTGATATGACAATCACAATTCCTGAATTCGTATGCAATCTAAAGCTTCTCTCCTGCCTCAGCTTGAGCCTGCCCCCGGCTTGTAAGCACGGATTAGCTTCCTGACCGCTTCCTGGCTCTGTTTCTATTTGTCAGAAAGCTCACCCTACACCTTCAGTTGTGCTTGAACTTGTACCTGTTTCTCTCTCCTCCTACTGAAAGCCAGTCCTCTCTCCAATGTTGTTCATCCCTTCTGCTCTCACCTCATGACTTCAAAAACAGAAGTAAACTAGGAACGATAGAAACATCTTTAAAGTAACAAACAGAGTTCCTTTGTCTCAGTCTCTGCATCTGAGAAATAGACACCCAGATGAAAACAGACTCACAAAAGGTTGGAGGAATTTCTGCCCAGCAAAGGGCAGAGTGTGTGAGTGAGCAGGAGAGCCTTGGGGCCTGATGTGGATCTACCTGGCGGCTGCAGAAAAGAAAAAGAAAAGATGCAGGGCTGGGTGGGAAGAGCGTCCAACTGCAGTGTGGCTCAGAGAGATTCTGAGTCAGGCTAAAGGGCAGCAGTGTCCTTCTGAGACTGGCCAGCAAGAGCCTGACTCTAGGAAACCCTCCAAGTTCAGTCATCAGCTGGAAGCAGCCCAGGGAGAACGTGGCCCTGATGGGAGGTGAGATAGGCCAGAAATTATGTCAGCGGAAGGCTTTCAGCCGGTATCGACTCTCCTGACCATGGGCTGGTGGAGAGGGAAGAACAAACTGATAGGAATATTTCTAATAAAGGTGTGAGGAATATTACTTTGAAAACAAAACAATATAGAAAAAATTTAAAACATCTAAATTAAAGGAAGGAGAAAAAGTTCATTTTTTAAATTTTAATATTTAAAGATAGCAATTCTTTAAAATGATCTATAGATATGATCTCAATCAAAGTCTTGGTAGAGTATTTGTTTTTGTTTTTGCGTTGGGCTTTATTGGGGGTGGGAGGTAAAATATCATCCATTAGATTCTAAGTATTTACAGGAAAGCAAAGGACCAGGTTACTAAGGTGAATATTCTTTAATCCAAGGGAAAAGCCTTTTTCCTACAATTAGACATTAGAATACAAATGCATAGATATATTCTTTGATTTGAATGAATTTCAAATAACATCTAGTCAGTTAATCAAATATATAAGTAACTCTTCAGCAAATAATTTCTCTAATGATTAAGGAAGGGAGAGAGTCTTGCCCAAACATTGGTAGGATTGGCAGGATTGAGGGTTGGAAGGCTTGACTACAAACGAATGGTAGAAGAGATCTGAGTTTGGCAACTGGATCCAGATGACAAAAGACAAGTATAGCCAGTTTGCCAGGGTCACCTGTAACGGTACTTGGCTCCCTAAAGCCCTTAGAATGAGCAGGAACAAAACACCGTCCTGTGTCATGCTCTTTCTGTTTTGCAGACCCCCAAACAGGCACCTTTATAATCATCAACTGGCTTCTGATTGTTTGCCAGTTTTAAAAGAAAGCAGGCTTTAACAAAGCAAGTGTTCATTCAGGGGGAGTTAACCAGAGGCGCCTCACCCCACCCACCGCACTCCTCTCTCTCCTCTCCACGCCTCCCCACCTTCACATTCCCTTCTTTTTCTCCTCCTTTCCTATCTCTCCCTCTGACTTCATGAGATTAGTCAAAGAAACAAAGGAATTTACGAAGGATATAAAAAACGATCACCTTTAAAAATCATACAGGTCTGACTTGACCAGTTCAGCAGCTTTTTTCACAATATCCAAAATTTTGACGTACTCTTGGTGCCTGTGGTTCTAGATAAAACAAATAAATGCGGTTTAATAAAATGGTCTGACTTATTTGATTTCTAGAACTTTGCAACTGCTCGGCTGAGATAGTTGACTGTATCTCATCCATTCGAATGTGACACAATTCAAAATGTTTGCATTGCAAATGACTTGGCATTTAGGAGGCCCTGAGGTTTTGTAATAGGAAGAGCTGAGGCATCTTGACTGCAGCAGAAGTGACACAATACATAGTTAACCTAGGATTTTATTCAACATAAGAAAGTGCTTCCCTGGCAGGGATTCACTCGGCTGCTGAGTCTACTTCTCAGTTTTAAAGTGTAGTCCTCAGCGCTCAAGTGCGCCCTCTGAAATCCATTGTCTAGTCAAATCTACTAAATGAGGGGTTGAGGGACTTTAAAATTACACATATTTTCAGCACTTCTGAGAATCTTATTCACACCACCAAACATCATTCTGGATGCACCAGAGAGGCTTAATTACACACTGAAGATAAAAAGATAAAGCGGGAAGACCTGTAGGTGGGGTGGGAATGATGATCTATGCGCAGAGGCAGAGCTGGCGTGTAGCTTACATAACTAATTGCCCACACCCGGCTGGTGTTTGCATGAACGTTTCCTATGAAAGCCTAAATGCTTGTGAGATCTGTTGGCATAAACAAAAGAAACAGATGTTCCGACTTTGATACCAAGTAAACTTGAAAGGAAAACTATACATTCAGAGACAGGCAAATCATAGAGGAAATTATGGACAGACCCATCTTTCTAGAAGCTCTAGAGTTTAAAGTGTTACTGTTAAAGTACAATTTTAAAATGAAAAGAACAAGCCTCCCTTTTTAATTATAAGCTTTTCAGTTATGCATTATACGTAAGTAGTCCTGTAAGGGTAGAGTAACTTAGCATTTAACTCTTTATAATACACACGGAACCATACAGTCAAGTATCCTTTTGAGGAAAAAGTAACATTTAGAAAGTCAGAGTCTTGTCTTCTCACTACCCCTATCATACCGTCCTGGGCAATGTAGGTGGAATATTTCCATCTGCTCCCAAGACTGGCCTTAGACAGGGCGAACATCTGTGTGCTCTATTACAGGCTCACTTTGAAATATCTCCCTCTCTGAAGAAGTCCTAACACCTCCAACTCCCACCATAACTGATGGATAAGTGGAAGATCTGTAAGTTGCATTGCAAAATAGAAGAGCAAAGTTATACATCTGTGATTAAAGTTAAGAGCAACCCCATGTAATGTGGGGAAGAGTGACACTCCAGAAATAATTCTTCTACAAGCAAGAATCATTTTCACTCTGGTGGTTTAATAATGCAAAGATAAATAACATAAATTTTAAAATGAACGGAAAATTCAAATAGACCACTCTCTGAAGATGATATGCAAATAGCTAATAAACACGCAAAAAAAGTCCAGTATCAATAGCCATCAGGGAAATGCAAATGAAAGCCACAGAGACACCACCTTATACCAAGTAGGGTGGTGAAAATCATAAACATTCAGAGAATAACAAATATCGGGAAGAAGGTAGAGAAATCTAGGACTTTCTCACAATGCGGATGGAAATGTAAAATTTTGTAGCCACTTTTGAAAACATTCTAGAGGGTTCTTCAAAAAGTTATACATAAAGTTACTATTTGATCACCACTTCTACACCAAATGTATGCTCAAGAGAAATGAAAACATATGTCTGCAAAAAAACAGCGGCACTATTTAGAAAAACCAAAAAGGAGAAACAATCCAAATACCCACGAACTGATGAACAGCTAAACGGAACAGGCTATATCCTTATCATGGAATGTAATGCATCCATTAGGAGGAAAATCAGTAAAGGCTGTAACAGATGAATCTTGAAAATATTACCCTAGTGAATGGAGCCGAACACAACAGACCACATAGTGGGTAACTGCATGTGTGTGAAATGCCCACAGAGGGCAAGTCCGTGGAGACAGCAAGTGAGTGCTTGTTGGGGCTGAGGGTTTCAGAGGAATAGGACGTGACTGCTATTGGCTGTGGAGCTCCTTTCTGGAGTAACCAAAATCTTCTAAAATTAGATTGAATATGCTAAAAACCATTGAATTGTACGCTGTAAATGGGTAAAGTATATGGTATTTGAATTATATAGACATCAATAAAGGTATTTTTTAAAAAGAAATTATTTTCATATATAACAAATCCTTTAAGAAAAAAGCGTTTAAAAGCAAATTCTACTTAGAACAAACAACCTGATACTAGATGCATCTTTTAATCAGAGTTGTTTTTTACCTCATCTGGCCGACCTTTAACACACATGGATTAGCTCTCATGATTCAGACATTTTCCTTGCACTTAAATAATCCACTTTCAACTTCCTTAGTTATTATTAACTTCCCCATCTCCAGATTTAATCCCCTTTTCCCCATCTTCTTTGTTCTTGAATTCTTGAATGAAAAAGGATTAAAATGTTATTGTTATGGCCACTTTGATGCCATCACTATGGACCTACTGACTGTTCCTCTCTTGTCCTCACTGGCTTTATCCTGTTGCGTCCATACCCTCCACGGCGCACCTGCTCCTTCTTTGTGCCATGCTCTGTCTTGTCTTTGCCCCTCTCTCCTGAAAGATGATTATTTGTCAAGAGTTTGCCTTCGATGTTCCCTGTTTCTCTCCTTAAATTTGTCCCTTTGGTTACGAATCCTCAGTCTATTTCTCAGGCCCCTTGTTTCCTATCACAGCAATGAACATTTTCGGTTTTATTTCACATGATTACGTCAGTGTATCTTAAAACAAACGCATATTCAAGCAACTTTTAAAATACCTTCCCATGTTTCAGAGATTATCGTGAGCATAGGAAAGACCAAAATAAGTAAATAAATCAATGAGAAGTTCCACTTGCCCATGAGGTGCTCACAACCCATTAAGCGTGACAGGTAACAAAGTGAGTGCAATCAAATGTTTTGGGTCCTGTGTCAGAGTTGTATCCCTGCCCCTCATTTCCAGTCCCCATGGCCAGAGTCATGTTGCAGGCCTATATTATTCTGGTAATAATATCCATGCTGATCTGCTTAACTTAATCTCTCCCTATTCTAAATTAATCTTCTTAAAAACCACTGTGTATCTATTTTCTGCTCACAAACCTCTAATGGCCTCTACTATTAAAGGATTACATACAAACTCCACATCCTCACTGTCCAGCCCCTTTACACACTGGCGAGCTTTCTTATCACCCCCCCCACACACACACACACACACCCCCACAGAGCCGCTGTTCCAGTTCATCTGAGTCACTAACTTTTTGTCCTGTCTTAAAACAGTCCTTTTTTCTATCTTGGCTCAGAAAAGTTATTTTGTTTGCTTATTGTTTCAGATTATGCTAGCCTCGATAAGAAAAAGGTATTAATAGCTTAAGTCAAAAAGAGTCCAATGTGGATGTTCTTGGTTGAAGGTGGTTTTACCCCCACATGACGTTCCATAATCGGGCTTTCTCTTCTCCTATGACTCTGTCATCCCTTAGGGCCTGGAAGTCATTGGCATCTGGCAGGCAGGTTGGAAAAGACTGTGAGGGGCGGCCCTTTGTGTTTTTCTGGGCTGGGCCGAGCTGTGCTGCCTGGCCCTTCTGTTCACACTCCTGTGGCTTGAACTCGGCTGTGCTGCAGGCCCAGCTGCAAAGCAGTCGTGAGATGAGCTGCCCCTCTGTGAGCCCAGAGGAAGAGCAGCTGGGCTTGTGAACACCCAGCCCTCGCAGCCCCTCTCCCCCCACATGGCTTCCCACTATGGAGAATCTATTCATTCATCAACGTCAGCCCAGATTCCCCTTCTTCTGAAAAGCATTTCTTACCCACTGCAAAAGGGAGTGAGAGTTCCCTCTCTGGACATTTCATAGACCTGTGGTCTTCATTATTTTACACTTGTTACTCACTGTGTTACAAAGTCACTTTTCCTTTTGCTCCTGCGTGAATTTTCTTTCCCAATGGAATTCCAAGCTCTTTGAAGACAGGCATATCATGTGGGGTCATTCATTCCGTCGGTATGTATTGGAAGACTACTATACAGGGTGCCCATAAAGTTCGTGGGCAGTTTACTATGTTGAAGTATTTTAAATTGCACGTGAACTTCATGTCCACCCTGTATATAAGACATGATATTTGGTGCCATGGGGAATACAAAAATTGCTAAGAAATCATCTCTGGGTGGACCTATGTTGTCATTTTGGAATTTGATTGAGAACATTGCCACCATAAGCAACTCCTCTGAGATTTTTAACTTTGAAGGAATATAATTCAAATCATACCATAGGCTTTATTTTAGTTCACTGCAAGAATATCATATAAATGAATGGGAATATCAAATATTATCTGCTTTTTACCTCTCCCCCCCCCCATGTGGATGGCATTACTCATCCGAGCAGAGAAGCCTTTCCTCCCCTATTCTGAGCAGACTTAGACAAACCGTAGTCTTTACTATAAATACTCTAAGTCATGTTACCTCACCAACTGAGTCGTGCCTTATGATTAAATTTGTTTGAGCAGGTTTATGATATTCTAGAAAATAAAAGCCTGATCTTGCTGCATGATACTTAGCAAGTCCATGAACGGTATGCACACACCCCACTCTGAGATCTGAGAAAGAGAAAATGGGTTTAAATAAAAAAAGAAAAGATGGACTTAAACGGCTACAGGAAGAAGTTTGGTCAAACATACCTCAGACCTTATTAAAAATGAATTAACCTTGAAACGGCTTCTTATAACTTTTCTCTCCCGGGAGGATATCAGGTGTGTTTCAGCAAGTGCAGAAAACCGGGGGATAAAATAAATAACCTCTGGAAGGGTCCTTGCCATCTCCCAAAGCCTAAGTCCTGAGGCTTAGGCTATTTTTGGTCTCTTTTCTGAGATGGCTCAGAGGAGCCGTACAATGAAAGTAAAAGCAGCTCTTGGGTTCTTTTTTCTTTTGCTACTCCAAGATCTGTTTTTGCCACAACTTCATAAGTATTTCAATTACTTGTTCCCTCAACAATCCGGCGGAGAAGCTCTGCCCCCACCCTGCTTTTTATAGATGAAGATATTGAGGTTAAATGATTTTCTCAGGGTTACAAAGAAGCCCAGCAGCAGCAGGGGATGCCAACTCGCAGGCCAGCCTTCTGGTGGGTGAATAGATTGAGTTTCTGAGTGGCTTTGCTATTATATTGCAAAGAGGCCACGCAGATGCCCTGTGCGGGAAACCACGTCTGGGGAATGAAAGGGAGGCTTCAAGAGAGCATTTTCCTTCTTATTAATGACAGCAGCAATTGTCTAAAGGTGGAAAGAAAGGCCCTTTAGAGAAAGAGCCTTTTAAAAAGACACAAACAACAGGGCACTCAATTTGGGACCCTCCCTCCATGAGACCCTGTCATCTGTCTCCTCTCAGATAGCGCCGCAGAGGAGGCCCGGCTGCAGATTGGGGACATGGTGCTGGCTGTCAACGGCACTGAGGTCACCAGCGCAGAGCACGCAGAAGCTGTGCACCTGGCAAGGAAAGGTAGGTGGCCGCTAGGGAGAGCAGAGGTGGCCTGGAGGGGTGGAGGGGTGCAGTGGAGCTCCAGTCTGAGCAGACGCCTGAGGAAAGTGTCAGTGCACTTTGCCCCCATTACAGATTGCCAAACAAACAGATGGGGGGGAACCTTTTCTACTGATGATCATCTCCAAAAGTGAAACCAGAAAACAGCAGTAAGCAAAACATACTCTATTACCAAATTCTTAAACTCCTCACATGAAAAAGATATTACAAGGATTTATCTACCATAATAGTTCCCTGTCCTTCCTTCCCTCCTTCCTTCTTTCCCACCTTCCCTCCCCCCCAACCTTCTTCCTCCCCTTTCCTTCCCTTCCTTTTACTTTTTCTTTCTTTCCATCAGTTTTTTGAGTTAGGGGCCTACAAGTCTTAACATAAAAAAGAGAGAAAAGAAGAAAAAGAGAAAGAGAGAGAGGGAGAAAGAGGAAGACAAGGAGGGAGGGAGAGAGGGAGGGAGGGAGGGAGGTAGAAAAGGAAGGAAGGAAGGAAGGAAGGAAGGAAGGAAGGACAGATTTAAAGCTATAGACTCTCCCAGACCCACCTGAGACCTGCCCTTAAAGTGAACAATTCTGACACAGGTGAAATCACCACGAGACAGCAGTAACACACGCCCCTACCCTCCTTGTACCCGCTCACATTAAACTTTGTGGAAAGGTAACACCATCTTCCTCTCTGCAAAATAATATACATATATACATACATACATACATATATATAGTGACTATGTTATAAGCCCTTATCTGCCCATAGACCTAAAAAATACACAGCTGGTAAATACCACGATCCATAACGGGATCATTTGGTGTGGTGTCCTATCCCTACCTTCCCAAAGGCTGTGTGTCTACTTCTGAGCCTTTGAAGTACATTATCAGACAAGGAGGCATTAAAACTGTGTGCATGTGAGGGGGACCCTGGGCAGGCAGCGGAGTGACTGGCCGAGCAGGAATCGTGCCCCGCCCTTCCGCAAAATGAAATCATGCTTGGTGGTGGGCAAAGCGTGAGAGTTCTCTAGCACGAACTCACACGAGAAAATCGCTGGCAAATACTGTGTCCTGGAGCTGCCACCAAAGCACACGAGTGAATTCTGGATCTCCTTGACGGAGACTAGCTTAGCGTTTCACAGACCTCTGCAGCTTGCACCAGGTGCACCCCTGCCCGCGGGTTTCACAGCTGCCTGCAAATCTTATACAGGGATTTATCTTATGTGCAGTACATGGGGGAAACTGAGGTTACACTAATGAATTATTAGCAATACATCCCATACAACAAGGGAATTTTACCCCTTACTTCTAGATGTAACTATTCCTAGATTATTTTTCTTTTTCTTTCCTTTATTTATTATGAATCCCACCACCTCTAGGTTCTTTTTCACAGGTAATTATTTTCCCAACTTTCTGAGTTAAGTAAATCTTATTTTTAGGAATTATTCTACTCTCAATAAAACTTACTGTAATTTTTCCCCCAGAAGCTTATTCTTCATAGTTCTAAACCATTCAGCCTCACTATATTAGTTAACGGAAACAATCTTCTCTGAAACTTAAATGGAGGAATTTCTGATATCTGACAAGATGGTGGACAGACACTGGTTCTTGAGGAGGAGCTAAATCCAACACCCCCACTTACGCTGCTCCTGGGAGTTACTTGGTAGCTGGGTTTATGAGCTGTTGTAATGGGGGCTCAACCACACCTTGCTTCCACTTTCTGAGTGGCTCCCCTGCTTAAAGAAAGCCCTGATTCTATGCCTTTGCCAATCCTTTCAAACACAACACTCTAGATACCTCCAAAGCATGGAAGTGAATTGTAGGTATGCGACACTACGTAAGGCCAGATAAGAGACCACCGAGGAAACAAGGTTGTTTGGTACCTAGGTGTGTTTGGAAGGGAGGGAATTACAGCCAATAGCAGAAGAGGGCTAAATGCACTGTGGTTCAGAGATAAGCTGAGAGACTGCGTCCAGTTGTTTACTCCCCTGTATAAACTTGGAAGCCCAATTCTCTACCTTATTACCACTGAAAGCCAAAAAAATGGCAGCACCTATGAGGGACAGTCACTGAGATAACATTAGGCTGGTCTTTGACCACCGCTAGGTTGGGAAGTTGATCATTCCTTACTCAGGTATAAGCTCCTACACATTCCTAAGACTAAGTGATCGTCACATATTTTAATTGAGAAAAAGTGGAGCCTGTGGCAGAAGAACAGGGAGATTCCCTGAGTTTCAGAGGGAGCGAATGCAGCAGGTACGTGGTGCGTGGTGATGGAACCGAGCCAGCAGCCCAAGAGGCTCACAACCCGAGATGCCCCCGCCGCCCCCACTGCTCTCATCAGGAGGGGCACAAGCTGCTTCTGGACCATGAACTTACTCCCAGAACATGTTTTCAGCCAGAATATTTAATAATCCCAGGGCAAAGAAAGTTATCTAAAAATAACAAGAGATCAGAGAAACAGGACTGCATAACAATCTATAACAACCAATGCAAAATAAATGAACAGCTCCAAGAGAATGAGGATTTAAAATAAGATCAATAAATATCACGAAAGTGATGAGGGAGGACATTGCGGGATGCTGAATATGAATCACAACAGGCAAATGTAAAGAAGAAACAAGTGTCAATACTAGGCATGAAGAAGGCAGTGTTGAAATGAAAGAATGCATTAGGGGAGCTGAATAGAGAAAAACTTACAGTTATCCAAAATATTTAGTGTGAAAACTCTCAATGAAAGCACTAGGAATTATATATA